>JAZKJV010002921.1:600000-875242 GCA_037367405.1 Ottelia alismoides
GAATTGCTGGGAGATGCAGAATACCTGCTAGGGGGAACATGTTATTACAATCTAGAAATGCAAAAGCTCTGTCTAATCTTTCTTTTATGTACGTGGAAGTTTGGTTATTTGTCCATGTATATGCTGGCCCAACATATCCTAGACGAAGCAGTCCAATCTTATGATGAAATTGATGAAGAATTGTAAGCTCTATTTCTTTGCAAATTATACCTCCTGTTTTATCCTCCTGACTTAGTAGTAGGTTAAAATCACCAACTACTAGTAGATTACCTGCAACAGGTTCAACAATTTGAGTCACTGTCTTCCATAATTCTTTTCTTCTTAATATCTAGGACTCCATAGACGCATAGAATATGCCACGACTAGGTAGTATCCATTTGGCATTCTGCTAAGATGAAGTTGGTACTTGTTCGTAAAAGTTTTATAGGCAGATCTTCTTGATATATAAGACAGAGTCCATCTGATTTCATTTGGGAGGGGACTCCATGCATATGATATCCGTTCAGTCTCCCTTGAATCATCGGAAGTTGCTCTTCAGAATAATGGGTTTCTGAAATAAAGGCTATTGTTGGTTTGATGGCTGTGAGTAGCTTTTTTAGGTGTCAAACTGTGGAGGAACTTCGCAGACCTCTGCAGTTCCAAGAGAGGATGCTCATTTGGGTTAGTGTAGTTGTTCCCTGTCAGATGTCGCGGCGTCGTGCAACTAGTAGGGGATGATGTGGCTCTGCAAGGGGGGAAGGAGGTGCCAACCACAAGGAGAAAAAGAGGCACCATATCGGTGCCAAATGGGAGGGACCCTACGCTTTGCGTGCGCTCAGGGAGCCACCTGCGTGCGCTTGGCTGCGAAGGTCAAGGCATACCTAGGTTGTTGAGAGGGAAGAGAAGCACCTAAATCGTTACAGGTGCGCACGTAAACCACTACCTCTGTGGGGGAGAACGTCTGGATGACCTCTTCTCCTTATGAAGGAAGGAAGACTGCCTCCACGTGTGGAAGAATAAGCACCGCCTCTCATCTAGAGAGCAGGGCCCACCATTTCTTTGTGAGGTTGCGGTAACCACCGCCTCTACGCAAGGGAGAAGGAACCACCGCCTCTCTGCGAGGGAGAAGGAACCACCGCCGCCTCTCCGCGAGGGGGAAGGAATCACCGCCTCTCCACGAGGGAGAAAGAAGCATTGCCGTCTCTCCGCGAGGTAGAAGGAACAACCATCGCCTCTTTGGATTTAGGCTCGACAACCGAACCTAAGGCTTGAACCATTGCTTTGGAAGTCGACGTGGTTAATATGGGATCGTTGGATTTGGCCTAAATAAAAGCAAACAATGGAAGCTGCTTCACATTTGTTCTTGAAGTCCGTCGTGCGTGGCGGGGGTGGGATTGTGCTCCGGCGGAGGTAGCTTGGCTCCTCTGCATCTCTACTGACTCTATGAAGGTCTGCCTACCTTCATTGTGTCTCGAGCCCGATTCCCGGGCCGTCGGATCCTCCCATATCCAGATCTGGTTACTCAGCAATAATTTATTCAATAATCACAACTAACATTCAGAAATAGAGTACAAATAAAAATACCTAGAAGGAAGTATTTCAACATTTTTCCACTAACAAAATGAAGTTCACATGATTCATTGTCCCACAACAACCATTTACATGTACATCAGTTGGAAGGAAATGCAAAGAAAGATTACTAACTACCTTACAAAGTAAAGCTATTATGGCTGACTGGATGTCTACTATGTAAGCTGGCTAGATTACTAATGTCCTTGCGATGGCTCATCGACACCTATTGGGTTTTCCATAAATTATAGGATAACAATTAGCGAATGCTAAATAATAAAGAAGAGAAAAGAAAACAAATTGTGTAATTTTTTCAAAACTTGTTAGCACAAAAAGTTTTATTCCTTCTCATTAATTTAAGTCCTCTTCCTATCTATTCCATGTAAGGGATTAGTCCAACGAATTACCTCACCACTATATGAACTCTGAAGTTGTGGACACTTCAGGATTGGAGATTATGTTGAGCTGGTAAGCTTATACCGCCGCACATTGCCTCAACCAATCCTCCAATACTACCCTGACAATTTCCTTTTCTTTTATTATCCAAGGTCTCAAGCCCTCAGCCTGGCAAACAAAGGAGCACACCGTCCTCGAGGACTCAGTTTCTTAAACCTCAGGCTAAGATTTAATCATATAACCTAATGGCTTTAAATACATATTATCGTGACCCAGTCGCTATACAACCGCCCATGCCTCCACATGGCACGACCACATCTTCCGTCGTTTAACCTGAAGATATTGGCTCCGTTACCACACGATGCAAATCATTCATTTCATATGCACTTATCATAACAGGGCAACCGTGTACAGGTAGGGAAACACCAATAGGGGTTCCTTCTGACAAACCTACAGGTTGCATGCCCGAACTGTAGTTCTACTCCCAGTCATCCTTAACGTGACACACGATCCTTTTCAGGATCCAACTCAAAACACATCAATTCCCATGATGCAATTCCTCTGTTAAGCCTTAGATTAGCATAACCATAATTACTGAGTATAGGCTTACACATATATTAATTCATATATTTATATACTCAATTTATGCTCTTTTTAACTTTCAAAGACCAACTTTTCAAACCACTACATCCATTCGATGCTTAGACCATATTTTAATTGTAAACACAAAGCAACTTTTCATACTTTCTCAAAAATTGCCAAATTAAGGTTCTTCGTAGCAAGAAGCATAAATACAGAAATCTCAACGATCACATATGAAAACCCAACAACAAAGGAAGGATTCCGTTACCTAATTGAGCTCTCTCTCGTATATAGTGCTTTATCGTGATTCTTTTTCAACAGAATGATTTATAGCTCCTGAAACGATCGAATTTTATTTTTCGTATCAAAAAAGCTAAGAACATGAAGCACGAACGAAGAATACGAAGAACGTAAAGAACATACGAAGAACACGAAGAACATATTTTCTATTTAAATTTTGACAGAGTTTCTTGTTATACGGGGTGATATTTGTAGGAAAATATCGGCATAGTTTCCCCTTATACGCGGTGATATTTCTAGGAAAATTTCGGCAGAGTTTTCCCTTATACGGGGTGTTATTTCTTGGAAAATTTTGGCAGCGTTTCCTCTTATATCGAGATCTATTTCTAAAAAATTTCAGCAGACTTTCCCCTTATAAAATCACCGAAAGGAAAACTGCAAGGAAACTAAACATGAATCGAAAACCTAGCTCACAAAGCAAACTAAGAGCAGATCGTACGTTCGTCCTCCTCGTTCTCCCGGCAGCGCTTCGCTAGCGCTCCTTCATTGCCTCCTACTCCTCCTCCCGACCTCTCGATCCTAGCCCTTGGGGTGGTGATGGTAGTGGAAATCGTAGGGAATGAATGGGTAGAGGGGGGTATTTATAGGTTCCAGAAAGCCTCTAACCATGTTTAGAAAACCATGGTTTAGACCTTAACCGCGGTTAGCGGCCCATGGTTTTGGCCCATGGTTTTGGCCAAAACATATCCGAAACTTAGGGCTTAAGTTAGAACATTCCAAAGGATTCTAGATTTGCCTACTTCAATCTCAAGGTCTCTTTGCCTGGTATCACTATAGCTTTTCTGGTGACTCTGGGTAGTTAATAGTCTTTTTTGAGCAAGCTCTATCGCTTCCCGTGTCTGTTGGAGTCTATCTGAATCATAAAGGTTCTTTATAACGACCTCTTACAAACATAGAGGAGTAGTACACATACGTCCATATAGTGCTTCAAATGGTTCCATGCTAATACTTGCATGGTAACTATTGTTGTAGGTGAATTCTGCAAGAAGCAAGTGTTTAATCCATGATCCCTTCCATTGCAAGGCATACGCTCGTAGCATATCCTCTAGTGTCTGAATAGTACGTTTTGACTGACCATCTATTTATTGATGATATGATGTGCTCAAGCATAGTTGTGTACCTAAGGCTTTCATGAAGTTCTCCCAATAATGTGAGGTGAATCATGAATCTCAATCGGAAATCACTTCCTTTGGAGTGCCATGGAGACGGATCATATGTATAATATATAACTCAGCAAGTTGGTCTGGAGTGAAAGATAAATTATTGGAATGAAGTGTGCTACCTTGGTCAGACGATCTATTATAGCCCATATAATATCTTTCCCACCAGTCGTTTGAGGTAAGCCAGTAAAGAAGTCCATGGAAACGCATTCCCATTTCCATTCTAGTATAGGGAGGGATTGCAATAATCCTAGTGGCTTTTGGTGTGAAGCCTTTACCTGTTGGCAGGTAAAACATGAATTTACAAACTCAACAACATCCTTCTTCATTCCTGGACACCAAAGTTTGAACAAAGATCCTTATAGATCTTCGTAATTCCGGGATGAATAGATAATTTTGAGCAGTGCGTTTCGTGTAAGATATCTTTCCTCAATTCAGGTGTGTTTTATACACAAACTCTGTGATGGTTATATAGTAAGCCATCTTGTATATGGAATCCCTCTATCTCATTCTTCTCAAGTTGCTGTCTCAAGTCTTTAAGGACTGGATCATCATCCTGTCCTTTCTTTATTCTATCCCAGATCTCTGTTTTGTATCGGTGAGGAATAGTTATAGTATTGGCACTACTATCAAATGGTTTCCATTCACTTAACGTTGATAGTAAACCCAAGAACTGGATAGCACTCACCAACCCATGTGAATATGTTCTTCTGCTAAGGGCATCTGATACAACGTTCCCCTTACCAGGGTGATAGGAGAAAGTGCAATCATAATCTTTCAACAACTCTAGCCACTGTCTTTGTCTCATATTGAGCTCCTTTTGATCAAACAGATATTTCAAGCTTTTATAATCAATGAAGATTTCAAAAGTAATACCATAGAGGTAGTGTCTCCATATCTTCAAAGCAAAAACTACGATAGCTAATTCAAGGTCATGTGTTGGGTAGTTCTTCTCATGTGTTCTTAGCTGTCGTGATGCATAATCAACTACCTTATCATGTTGCATAGGAACTGCTCCAAGTCCTTCTTTAGATGCATTAGTGTACACTGTAAATCATTCAGTTCCATAAGGTAGAGCAAGGATAGGTGCAGATGTTAGGCATTCTTTTAGTGCTTGGAAACTAGTTTCGCATGCATCAGATGATATGAATGGAACTTCCTTCTGAGTCAGTCTAGTCATTGGCAATGCTATTTGTGAAAATTCCTTCACAAATCTTCTATAATATCTAGCTAATCCCAGAAAAGATCGTATTTCTATGACAGTCTTCAGGCGTTCCCAACTCATCACCACACTAACCGTTGGAGGATCAACTGATATACCATCCCTAGAAATAACATGACCTAAGAAAGATACTTCAGATAGCCAGAAGTCACATTTGCTATATTTAGCATACAGTCCGTTCTTCCTTAGAGTTTCAAGTGCCTGCTTGAGATGGTGTTCATGCATATACTCATCCTTGGAGTAAATAAGCACATCGTCAATAAAGACTACTACAAAGTGATCTAAGAACTCATTGAATACTCTATTCATGAGATCCATGAAGGCAACTGGGGCATTTGTCAATCCAAAAGGCATAACTAAGAATTCATAATGCCCGTATCTAGTTCGAAAAGCTGTCTTGAGAATATTTGTATCTTTAATTTTCAACTGATGGTATCCATATCTTAAACCAACTTGGAATACATAGTTGAACCCTGTAACTGGTTAAAGAGATCATCTATTCTTAGTAGAGGATACTTATTCTTTATTGTCCTCTTGTTTAGTTGTCTATAGTCAATGCACAACCGCATCGACCCATCCTTCTTCCTTACAAACAAAACAAATGCACCCCATGGTGAAGTACTAGGACGAATGAAGAATTTGTCTAACAGTTCTTGTAACTGCACCTTTATCTCACGTAACTCCGCCGGTGCCATCCTATATTGAGGAATAAAGATAGGTTGAGTATCATGTGTGAGAGAGATTTCAAATTCGGTCCCTCGCTCAGGTGGTAATCTAGGTAATTCTTCTAGAAATACATTAGGAAACTCGCACACTATATGCACATCTTCTATCATTCTATCTGACCCTGATGTAGTGGATACATAAGCTAAATAGCCTTGGCACCCTTGTTGTAATAGTTGTTGAGCTTTTAGAGTAGAGATGTATTTGACATCATCAGTGGATGTCTTTCCAATAAACTGACACTCTATCGAGTTAGGAATGTGAAAAGTTACTGTCTTCTGGAAACAATCAGGGCATACATGATGCCTTTCTAGCCAATCCATCCCAGGATGAGATCAAAGTCATCCATTTCAATAAGTAATAGGGAAACAAGTAATTGATGTCCTGCTATCAGTACTATACAATCATCTAGTATTTCTCGGATTATAAATACTTGTCCTCCTAGTCCCTTGATCATATAGGACTGATGTACTTCTATTGGTACTTTTCCCAAAGTGGGTACTATACGTCGAGCAATAAATGAATGTGTAGCACCCGAATCAAATAAGGCATGTACTGAAAAGCCATGAATAGTAACGGTACCTTAGAGGATCGTGCCTGAATTGTAGGCTTGTTCTTCAGTGATTGCATTGAGCTGGCCAATAGGAATATGCAAATTAGAACCTGCAACACTTTATGGTGGTTGTTGTGTAGGAGATGCTCCTTTTGAGCCACGACCTCTACCCTGTCTTCCTTCACGCGTTGCTCCATTGCTCGAGGTAGATGTTATTATGTTAATTGGGTTTGGTTTAAACCCCGAACCTCTCAACTACGGACAGTCTTTCCTATTGTGACCTTCTTAATGATAGTGATAACATGCACGTGTTCCTGTCTGAGCTGAATACCCAACAATAGAGGTACTAGTTCCTGGTGTAGAGTTACGAAGGTATAATGGAGGTCTAGAGAAACCCCCTCTTCCTTATAATTCCTGACCCAAGGTCTGTGGTGAGCTTATACTGGAACCGACTGGATGATAGCGACGATCTCTACGGTTATAATTCTCCTTACGTTTGGATGGTCCACCAATAATGTGGAAGCTTCTTCTTTGGCAGTTTTCATCCCTCTCCTTATCAATACGAGAGGCGATGTCCATGGATTCATCTACAGTGGTAGCTCTAAAACCTACAAGCTTCTCTCTCAAATATCCCTGAAGACCGTTAACAAATTTGGTAAGATACTCTTGTGGTGAAACTCCTAGAGATGGGGAGCAACGTAGTAGCTTAGTAAAGTGAATATGATAATCTCGTACGGTCTTAGAACCCTCGTTCAGAGAAGCCAACTCTCTCCTCTTTAATTCTTCCCAATGGGAGGGATAGAAGTGAGCTCGAAACCTCTCTTCAAAGATATCCCATGGAACATGATCTGCTAATTTCTTGGAAATTGATCTCCACCACCGTCGTGCATAATCTACTAGGGAGTAATCAGCAAAGTGCACCCAAGTGGCTGCTGGTGCGTGTATTATTCTCAACATGCAGCTGACGTCATCAAGCCATAGTTATGCCTCAACAGGTATCTCTAGGCGTTTAAATCGAGGAATCTTTCCCTTTCTATAATTGTCTAGAAATGTTTGGTGTCTAAGAAGGGTCTTCTCCATTACTCCTTTAGCTGGGGTTGGAGCAGACTCAGTTGAAGGATGGTAAGTAGATTCTTCCTCATAAAGATGGACATAACCTTAAATAGTAGCATCCACAGGTCTGGATGCCTCAGGTCTCTCAGCTTTTGCATTGAGCCTCTCCTTTAATACTTGCTGTTTTTGCCCAATTTCTTGCAGCATTGTCATCAGAGCGGCTAATTGCCTAGACACATCTTGGTCTGCCATGATCCTAAGATAAGTCAAGGCGAAAGGTTAAGTTCTATATGTCTTAGAATGATGTACATAAGGGACTATGACTTGTGGATAATACCGCAACAATTATTAAGTTCAAGGGATCTTAATAAAACCTTAGTTTCTGAATACCGCTCATAGTTGTAAATTACTAAATAAATTACTAGAGTAACCGGGATCTGATACCAACCTGTCACTACCCCGATTCCCGGGCCGTCGGATCATCCCATATCCGGATCTGGTTACTCAACAATAATTTATTCAGCAATCACAACTAATATTCAGAAATAGACTGCAAATAAAAATACTCAGAAGGAAGAATTTCAACATTTTGTCATTCACAAAATAAGTTCACGTGATTCATTTTCCTACTACAAACATTTATATGTATATCAGCTGGAAGGAAAATTAAAAAAAGATAACTAACTACCTTACAAAGTAAAGCTATTGTGGCTGGCTGGATGTCTACTATGTAAGCTGGATAGATTAATAATGTCCTTGCGATGGCTAACCGACACCTGTTTGGTTTTCCATAAATTATAGGATAATAATTAACAAATACTAAGTAACGAAGAATAGAAAAGCAAACAAATTGTGTATTTTTTTAAAAACTTGTTATCACAAAAAGTTTCATTTCTTCTCATTAATTTAAGTCATATTCCTTTCTATTCCATGTCAGGGATTAGTCTAGGGAATTACCTTACCACTATGTGGACTCCGAAGTTGTGGATACTTCGGGATTGGAGATTACGTTGATCTGGTAATCTTATACCATCGCACGTCACCTCAACCAACCCTCAAATACTACCCTGACAATTTCCTTTTCATTTATTATCCAGGGTCTCAAGCCCTCATCCTGGTAAACAAAGGAGCACACCGTCTTCGAGGACTCGGTTGCTTAAACCTTAGGCTAACATTTAATCATATAACCTAGCGGCTTTAAATACATATTATTGTGACCCAGCCGCTATCCAACAAGTCGTGCCTCCACATGGTACGACCACATCTTCCGTCGTTCAACACGAAGATATTGGCTCCCGTTACCACGTGTTGCAAATCATTCATTCCGTGCGCACTTATCATAACAGGGCAACCGTGTCCCACCTAGGTAGGGAAATGCCAATACGGGTTCCTTCCGAAAAACTTACAGGTTGCATGCCTGACCTGTAGTTCTACTCCCAATCATCCTTAACGTGACACACGATCCTTTTCAGGATCCAATTCAAAACACATCAATTCCCATGATGTAATTCCTCTGTTAAGCCTTAGATTAGCATAATCATAATTACTGAGTATAGACTTACACATATATTAATTCATATTTATATACTCAATTGATGCTCTTTTTAACTTCCAAACCCAAACTTTCCAAATCATTGCATCCATTCGATGCTTAGACCTTATTTTAATTGAAAACACAAAGCAATTTTTCATACTTTCTCAAAAATTGCCAAATTAAGGTTCTCCGTAGCAAGAAGCATAACTATAGAAATCTCAACGATCACATATGAAAATCCAACAACAAAAGGAAGGATTTTGTTACCTAATCGAGCTCTCTCTCTCTCTCTCTCGTATACAGTGCTTTATCGTGATTTTTTTCCAACAGGATGATTTATAGCTCCTGAAAGGATCGAATTTTATTTTCGTATCAAAAATGCTAAGAAAGTACCAAGAACATGAAGAATGAAGGAAGAACACGAAAAACACGAAGAACACAAAGAATGCGAAGAACATATTTTCTCTTTAAATTCGGCAGATCTTCACCTCATACGGGGTAATATTTTTAGGAAAATTTCGGCATAGTTTCCCCTTATACGGGATGAGTATTTATAGGAAATTCGACAGAGTTTCTCCTTATACGGGGTGATATTTCTTGGAAAAGTTTGGCAGAGTTTCATCTTATATCGAGGTATATTTCAATAAAAATTTCAACAGAGTTTTCCCTTATAAAATCATCGAAAGGAAAACATCAAGAAAACTGAACATGAATCGAAAACCTAGCTCACAAAGCCAAGTAAGAGCGGATCGTACCTTCTTCCTCCTCGTTCTCCTGGCAGCGCTTCACTAGCGCTCCTTCCTCGCCTCCTACTCCTCCTCCCGACCTCTCGACCCTAGCCCTTGGGGTGGTGGTGGTGGTGGAAATAGTAGAGAATGAATGGGTAGGGGGGGGGTATTTATAGGCTTCAGAAAACTGCTAACCATGGTTAGAAAACCATGGTTTAGACCTTAAACGTAGTTAGCAGCCCATGGTTTGGCCTATGGTTTTGGCCAAAAATTATCTGAAACTTAGAACTTAAGTTAGAACATTCCAGAGTATTCTAGATTCGCTAATGACGTTTAATTAACGTAAATCGTGATTAACTTTCACTAATCATGATTTAGCTTTCACAGCTTAAGCTTCTCTTTCTTTAACTATTAATTAGTGTTTGCTAATAGTTATGAGTGGTTTTCAATCCATCATTAGTTTCCTTAATTATGATTAATCGGTCTTAATGATGGTCATTAAGGTCTAGTGACATCTTAAGCCTCCTCACTTCTATTTCTTCCAAAAATCATAACAAATCAAAATGAAGTCTGATTCACACGAAACGAATTCTGTTGGTTTCTTCTAAACGAGCCGGATCTTATTATATAGGATTCGAGAAATGCCAAGTTCAAGGCTTTACAGTTGGTGGTTGTCCGTAGAAGACGAGAATATTAGAAACACTAGGTCGATGAAGCTTCACCCGAGAATTAATATGAGACTGGAGATCGTCCACATTTTCTGACCATTAAAGTGATGAAGACCTGCAATGTTACTCCAAACAAAAAACACGTATTCTGCAAATAAAATGAAGTGGCTATGAAGGCGATCGTATGGCTATACGGATATGGAGGAGTATCCCTAATGGGGATCCTTCTTCACACGGAAGAAGACTATGGTCGAAGGATCACATATATGGAGAAACAGATTGATGATGATAGAAGACATGCGATGATAAGGAATAACTAGCTACAGTACATGAAGATTCAGGCGATTAAAATGCGGTATAGATACCTTAAATAAAATCCGAGAACTACACTGAGAAAAAGAAGTGAAGATTGACATGAGATTTGAAGGATAGAAAATGACATAAATGAGATTGAATCTTGAGCCTATTTTTGAAGCTCGAAGCTTCACGATCTTCGTATGGAATTCCTGGCTAAAGAACACAGCTCAAACAGCCTCGAATTTGGGTTGTAACTTGGCAACACGACCAAGGATCTCGCCGAAGATGCATGATATCTTGGCACTCAATCTGGCCTTCGCACTGTCACTGGAAGTTAGAGAGGCTAGGGTGCAAGTCCGTGAAATGGCAGATGTGGTTGCTGAAGGTGGAGGTCTAATATTTAAGAGGGAGGAAGTTTGGAGGTTAGTGACAATAGATGGTGGTTTCAATCACCACATCCGATGAAGAGAAGGGAATTTAGGAGGTTCTAATGGATTGACATGGATTAGGATAAGAAGGTGAAGAGAATGCATGCGGTAATTGAGAGGGAAGTTAATGGAAGTTGTCGAGAAAAATGGCAAGAAGTTGACATGATATGAAGAGTTACGTCTGTTTGAGGGGAGGCTAGAGGTTGAAGACATCCAGGGACCGTTGGATAACGGTCCAGAATTGGGCGTGAATGGAAGGTTATGATTAGATCTGATCCGATCGGGTGGCTAAGGGTAAAGCGTGAAGGAAAGGCTTGGATTGACCCTGATCAAGACCATCTAACGACTAGAAGAAGAGCGGGTGGTGGAATAGGAACGGTCCACATGGCACGATCTGAAGGTGCCACGTGTCCCTATCAGAAATTAGAGAAATTGAATAAATCAAATTAAATTAGGAAAGAATTTATTAGAAGCCGTACTAGAAAAAGTGGTAAATATGAAAGTTGTAGATCTCGATGAGATTCACAACTTTCATGTAGAAGTCAGAGAGATCATAGGTCATCTGTAGATAGATAAAAATTAAATACTATAAAAAATCATATAAAACAATTTTCTTTGATTATTCTTTTTCTTATTTTTTGTATTTTTATTTAATGCTATTTTATTTATGCACAATGTTATTCTAAATTTTATTTAATGTTTAATAAGGAACACATACATGAAATATTACATCATAACGAGATATAATAATATATAATAACTAGTGTTAATCATTTGCAACACACACATTAGTATTTTAGTGTTAATTAGTCAATAAATCATGTTATTAACTTAAGCAAAGGAGATAAATATATTAAGCTGATAAATCTAGGATTTATCACCCCTATACTTAAGCTAAGCTCATCCTTGAGCTAATAAAGAAAGAAAGGGTTCGATTAATTAGTGAGATCCCTAACATGTGAAATTAGTTGTGCAAGGCTTGATTTGACCTATAACATAAGGTATTAGAAATCCTAAAACTCTGAGTTGATCCAAGTATTAATCAAAAGGAATTTAACTCCTCTAATTGTCAAACTCTCAATGTATACATAAATATAAGGAATATGACATTGTTGACTGCAACAAGAAAGTAGAATTAAAACATCACCAATAATTCCAATCTTGGAAGCTCTCCTAAGGACCCAACCCTCAACTCTAGGGAACAAATCTAGTCTTGCCTCAATCCATCTTCTCTTTAGTTTGTCAGACTTAAAAAATATGGAAATGCCAAATAATGGAGGTTATATGATTGTGTACTTATTTTCTCTATCTTTCATTGGAATGAGGTTCTCTCTAGTGCTAAAATGCAACACATTTTTATTTTGATTTTTGCAAATCAATGTGTCCGTCAAGAGAAGTTGGAGTCGTTTGCACTTATTTTCCTTTAAATACATCGGGGTGTGCCTTTTTTGAGTATCTATTATACCTTCTACACCCAGATTTGTAGCATTTATGATGTAGAGCCATTTTTTGGTGTTATCCCGACTCTTGGTCCTAATAGCTATGGTCCACGTGGACACTTTGAAATGGTGGGGAGAGCTTGCCTTTGGTGGTAGCTCTTTGATATTTGTCTGGTGGGAGCTTTTCATTTATCATTTCTTTCTTTATTTTTTTGGCTAGCTCCACTGCTTTTACTAAAAGATTGACACACACTAATCAACTTTTTAATTTAATGTCCTCACACCATTGCACTTTAGGTTTGATAAGTGATAGCAGGAGAACAAGTCCCATTACTGGCTAAGATGCTGACACTCAGGTTTCGTGAAGCCTTCATTAGTCTTATCCCATCCTCGAGCATCATATAGATCAAATCCAAACTAAAACTTCCAATCCCAATTTCCTTAGTGATACCTTGACTCATGTCAATCACTATTGCAGTCATGCATGTGATTGAAAGTCAAATTCTTTTTAAGGGAGATTAAGCATGGGATATAGCATGCATTTCTTCCAACTACAAGAGTATGAATTTTTAAGTCCAGGACCCTAATAATTAATATATGATAACTCTAAGTCTAGGGACTCCTTAAACCAAATGTTGAAGATCATTTCAAGCCTTTAGTGCATAGTGAAGGTGTCAGGGAAAGACACCAATTAATAAATTAACTAGTTACTAAATCTTACAAAAAGATTTAAAGAATTATTAGCATTATTAAAATAAAGAAAACTGACTGGGTAACTCTGATAGAACATCACAGAGGTGCAAAACAAAGAACAAATACTAAGATACTTAATACATTATTACAAACTTCAGTTCCTTAGAAATCAAAATCGAATTTTTGAGGTTTAAAATCACAAGCTGCCTTATGTTTCAACGGCTTTTTCCTAATGGAGAATACTTCTGAATCTGAGTAAGAAAGGTCTTCATCAACTTGAAATTCTATCCTTCTAGAATAATGCCATCCTCAAAAGTAATATACATATCTACATGGGAAGCCTCAAAATTCTTCATGATTATGGGAAGATGAAAGGATCCTTGAAATCTTGTGACATATTTTTTTGGTTTTTCTTAAAAAAGAAAAACTAAACAAAGAGGAATGATCCAACATACAAGAAAGGTGAGTATTCATCAAGTGAACATCCTAGAGAAAAGGTAAAGGAATTTCCATATCTAATTCTTCTATTAAAAGATCATCCTCCATAATTGGCATCACTCTTTTCAAAGAACTCCGTACCAACTTAATCTTTCAAAATACAGAATCTATGTCTAGATTTTCTCCATGTCAAACCCTTTTAATATTCCAAGGAAAGGCAACCTTATAAATGAAAATGACAAGATGGTTTAGAGAAATGTCACAACCTCTAAGACAAAACTAAAACACTATAAGGAACTGAAGAGACACATTAGAGGTTAGTGAGGGTTTTTCAAATTAGAGGGTTAATTAATTAGATTTATTTACACCCTTAGATTTGAAAAGGATTTTTGAAAACTTTTTGCAAACATTGTCACATAGATATATAGATTTTCAAAATATTTTGCAAAAGATTTTCCAAACATGTTAAACCGTATTTTCGCAAACCATGTAAAATAATTTTGAAAACCGAGTCAAATAATATGATTTTCAAAATTTATTTTCAAAACAATTTATACAAATCACTTTTAAAAGTGTAATAGGATACCCATAACCCCAAAAAATTTGAAAATAAAAATAAAAATATGAGCTATGGATAAAGTATAAATGCAATATATACAGTAGACCCCCCTATACTTAGCTTTTGTTATGTACTCATAGCAATAAGTGAAATGAAGCCATAGCTCATGCTAAGTATAAAAGAAGATACATGAACTGAATCCAGAATCACATATGCATCATGAGTAAAAGAACCTGTTAGATGAAAATATGGACTCATATCCTGCTATACTTAAACTAAGGAATAGCTTAAGTATATGAAAAAAACTAGGTGATCTGAGGATAATAATCAGAACGAAATTGGATCCCCCCTATAGTTAGAATGTTCATAGCCTAAGTATAGGCAAGAAAAGAAAAGAAAAAGATGTGAATCTGCTGATGTTGAATCTTGTGATATGAATCTATCCAGATGCTTATGCCTTTTCTGATAGACAGGGAACTGCATCAATAGGCATGAAGTTGATCATTTCTATGGGAGTTAACCATTCTAACGATTCTATAAAATGCTTGAGTAACTGCACGTTAACCAAAAGGAATGGTGCATGCTTTAAAAGCTCTAAGATTTCTATACTACCATTCTCATGCACTTCCCTAACAATGAAAGGACCCGTTCACTTTGATTTAAGTTTCTCGTGGAAAATCTTTAACTTTGCATTAAATAACCATACCTTCTATCCAACAACAAAGTTTTTGCATCTAATATGTGAGTCCTACCACTTCTTAACTTTGTCCTTATATATCATGTTTTTGTCATATGCTCGGTTGCGGATTTCCACTAGTTCATTTAGGTCAAGATCCCTACATAGTTTTCTGAAGTGACAACCCCAATTAATCTTCTTTATAGCCCATTCATATTTGTATACTAACTCAGCAGGAAAATGACATGGCTTGCCATAAATAATCTGAAAGAGAGAAGTGCCGAGTGGTGTCTTATAGGCCATTTTGTAAGCCCGTAGAACTTGGTCCAACAATTGAGACCAGTTCTTCCTATCTGGATAGACTAACTTCTGGAGAATGCTCTTCACCTCCATATTCGAAACCTCTGCCATGCCATTCGATTGAGGGTGGTAAGGACTAGTTATTATGTGCTCAAATTTATAGTCCTTGACTAAGGATTTCATTAATCTGTTCACAAAGTGGCTACCCCCATCAGAAATCAACACTTTAGGTACCCCAAACCTTGAAATAATATGATTTTTGATAAGTTTGCATAGTCTTTCCATATGCATCTTGTGTTGGAATAGCCTCCACCCATCTTGACAAGTAATCAACAACTAACAAAATATATTCGAAACCTTGGATATTAGGGAAAGGACCCATGAAATCAATGCCCCAAGCATCAAAGACATCACAAAAAATTACAGGCTACATGGACATTTCATCTCTAGAGCCAATAACCCCTCCCATTCTCTAACAAACAAGGCACAACCGTACAAAATCAACTACATCTCTAAATAAGGACAACCAATAGAAACCACATTGCAATATCTTGTGAGTGGTTCTTTTTCCTGAGTGGTGTCCTCCACCTTCAAGTGAGTGACAATATGTGAGGACACTCAGGTATTCCTCCTGAGGAATACACCTTCTCCATACACAATTCAGTCCTTCGAAGAAAAGGAACGGATCCTAGCAATGATATTTCGTCGAATCCGATAATCTTCCACCTGGAGAACGGAACTTCATCATCCATGTCTGATAATCAAGTGATTCTACAATGGTTCTAACGAACGGCCGTCCAAGGATAATATGTGAATCTCTCCAATGATGAGGGATATCCATTTCAAGGACCGTGAAGTCCACCTTAAAATTTTGTCCTTCAATACAGATAATGACATTCTTGATTTCACCCTTAGCCTCTTCCATTTATTTATCTACAAAGTGAAGTATTTCTCTAGATTTACATAGAGGGCACATCATCAATTTCTCATATAAGGCAAAGGGTAATAAATTGATCGAAGAGCCATTATCTACGAGAGTGCGTGCAAATGCTATGTCATCGATATGACTCACCACATAATGTGCACCTAAATCTCTCTTCTTCTATGGCAATTTCTTGTTCTTGATACAAAAAGTTGTGACAATCGAAAGAATATGTCTTGATGTAGATGTTTTGTTTCTTCCTGCTAACTCTGCTTGATGTGCATCTCACCTTCAGAAATTTTGAAATGCAGGGTGACTAGCCACATACACATCAAATGGCACTTTTACCATGATATTATTTCTACAAAATCGTGTCATATCTAGATCGTCTTTCTGAATCTTATTAATGATGCGCTTTCCTGTCGTAAGAGCTTAGAGAAAAGGGATTGGAAAAGAATGAAGTGAAGACTCAGATTCATAAACAGAAACATGTTCTTTATTATTATTAGAAGCTGAGTTTTTCAAACATGAATCTTCTACAATTGGAATAACAATTGGATTGTCTACTTTAGGACAGGGAATGTCTGCTGAATGTGTATTCTCCTTATCCGAAAGCACAAGGTACTTCATAGACTCTGAATCTGACGTGTGCTGCTTCGCTCTTGTACTATTCCTTAATCTTCTTCTAAAAGCTTTTGTCTTCCAGGAAAGATGTTTGGCATCATCATCATCTAAAGTCTCCTCAAGTTGAGATTTAGAGTCGATCGTATCCATATCCTTAACCCGATCAGGTACGACTACGGTATGTCCGCTCCTAAGAGGCATATGATGAACATAATCAAACGGATTGATTCCGTGTTCAGATTTGTGAAAATCTGAATAACATACCTGATCCATAGAAGGATGTTGCTGTGTTTTGTTCAGGCTATTGGGTTAGCCTGAACTTGGGCTAGAATGGTTGTAGATGGAATATTGCGCTCATCATGTTGACGGGAAATACAGTTTATAACAACCCTCAAATCATGTACTTCATTTCTGTATGAACTTAGCTCCTCCAAAATATGTCGCTGAAAGTCCATTGAACCTGATGATGAATGTTGCTCTTGGGAAGACGAAGAAGGATATGAAGAATGTGAAGAATGCTGTTGCTGGGTATGATTATGAAAATGTGGACTCTGCTGGCCTGCCTGATATGTTTACTGGCGCCCGACCTGTTGCTGCTGTCTTGATGCTTGATAAGGAATGGCTCTAGAGCTCATTAGTACTGGAAGAGATGTAGGAGTAAATGATGTGTTGTAGAATGTCTGGAAACGTTGATAAGAGCATCGGTCCCCAGAAATTCCTTGCTTAGCAGGGTCATTGGTGTACCATACACCATTTACTTCCCACACTTGGGAAGGTTCCTCAATAATAGTCTCTACATACGGTGGTAGTTGTTGACAAGGATGGGCTAAAGGCTGGTCCTCAAACCATGGTTGTCCTTGCCCTGACATATAGTGCTCCAGAATATGATGAACATAGTATACTGGAGCACCATATGTAGTCACGGTAGGCACCTTTATCTTTGATACATTCTCAAAAAGTTCTGCCATTTGCTTAGGTAATTTGGACAAATTAGTGTCCAACTCATTCATCTGCTTATCTATCATTTCAACCACTGTAAGTTTATCTTCTGTTAAACCCAGGTCATTAAACCCAGGTCAAAAGGATCTATTGTATCCTATGGTCCTCCACTATATAAGAGTGGATTGGTGGCCTCCAATTGAGCTCGACTAGAGGTCTGTGCTCTACTTGTTTCATCCATTCTTTCGAACACCTTCCAGACAGTGTCCGCTCCTCATGAAGTATAACAGCCTCCATAAGCAGCACTAACTAAAACCTGCACCTCAAGGTGCAGACCTCAATATACTGACTGAACTAGGATGGTAGGTTCTAAGCCATGACAAGGACACTTCTGTAAAAGGTCTTTGAATCTCTCCCAAGAATCACAGAAAGCTTCTCTAGGAAGTTATGAGAAACTTGTGATGCGTGAAAGCATCAAATTTGTTCTACTAAAAGGGTAAAACTTTTTCAGGAATAAGTCCTTGAACTGGGCAAAAGTTGTGACAGCTACCCCCAAGTTCTTCATCCAATAATCATCCTTATACATCAACGCAGATGGAAGGGCTTTGAGCCTTATGTAGTCTTGGTTCACCCTAGGAAGCCTAAGGTTCAAACTGACCAACACAAAGTCTCTAAGGAATGCGTAAGGTTCCTCGTGAGCATCCCCATGAAAATGTTGCAGCAAACAAAGGAACTGTGGCTTTAGCTCATATTCTATTTCAGGGTCAGCTGGGGTTAACCAATTCCTCATCTAAAACTGCCCAGGATTATAAGCTGCATCCATAGGTCTATCATTGCCCAGATGTAACTGGCCAAGCTGTGCTCTCATAAGTGCTTGATTCTATTCTAATTCAACCAACCTAGCCAATACTGCATGCAACGGATCCTCTCGTTCTTTCTCCTTGCCATTCCAATTTTGGTATTTGGGGGGCATCTTTACTGAGACTTCGATACCTTCATCAAACAAAGGGTTGGAATCAGATCTAGACGATAATAATGAAATCACGTTGATCTCACCAAGGCAATGATCTTCCTCAGTGAGAAAAGAAGAAGGAAAAGGGTCAGTATAGATGTAACCTTCCCCTAGGAGTGAATTATGATACATCGGTTCAAAGCAAGGGTAGCTTCGAAACTAGGATACTCCAGAAAAAGAAAGGGGCTAGACCTGTGAAGATGTAATATTTGGGTGGTTTGGTGATAGACTCGCAAAGTCCGAGCAAAACTCCAACCAATTATCCATCTAGATGTTCAAGATATAAGGAAATTGAGCATGCTAGTTTTCAAAAGAACCTAATTTTTACTAGGCTTTGAATGTGCAGAGTGACTCGTACAAAACAATAAATACAAACCCTGATTAATTCACCAACTCAACACTAAAGGCTGAGATGATGGCCTTATTATCTTGTCAAATTTTAATTGGTAGTTCAATACAAATCTTTTTTGAGTTACGAGCTATAAGGAACCTAAATTTTCCTATAAATTGTCTCGATTCATATGACTAGTTGCATCCACTCTCAACTAGTACGGAGGTAAGTCGGACCGTATAAATATGGCTACCCGTTTACTTGATGACAGGGCCTCACGTAGTGTCCTCTAAACCCTCCACTCTGTTAAGGAAATGTGTACCATTTATCGGCTACCCCTAGATCCTCACCGAGAAGCGACTAATCATTTTTATAGAACCAGTAGTTCATATGAAAATTCGTGGCATGGATTTATCCTAATGCCGTTCCTCTCTCACATAAATGTACCTGCAAACAACTGAGGGTTTTACTTATCGGAAATAAGGTTGATTTTGTTCCAATTAATTTAAGTCAACTTGCATCAATTCAGTCCCGATTTTAAGAGATTAGGTTATCGCTTGAAATTAATTGACCACAACCATCGCCTAATGTACATTCCCTTTTTCCTTATTTCCTAAGTTGGTAAAAACTGAGGGAGAAATCGGAAAACGAAATGCAAACAAAAATCAATGATGCATGCAGTCGTTAGAGATACTTACAACGCTTCCCAGCACTCTCCATGTGGATGCAAAAGAGAATTTTTAAATCTAACTATATGATGCAAATAGAGACATCACACCTAAACATCAGTTCTATTAGCGATGAAGAAATCAGTTTAATTTGACTAAGTAAAACGTAAGTTAGGTGCGTCTATGAACTCCTAAGATTTTTGCAATTGTGAATCGTATGAGATTTGTGTAGTGTATCATAAGTTACAAAATAGATCAAGCAAATAAATGACCTACGATCTTTCTATTTGGTATAAACTTGAATCTAAAACGTCACTGAAGTCGAGAACTACTCTTGACACAACCACACATAAGAATAAATAAAGTTTTAAGCGGCCTTTGTTTACATACGCGAGATCTCAATCGAGAACCATTGTAAATGTCAATGGAATATAAATTAACTAAACTACTAATCTGTCAACTTAATTATATGTCTCGTGGCTCTCCAACAAATTGCTCCTAGTTCTTTACCTTCGAGGTCCTTCAGAAATAGTTGGCTCCACTGGCCTATCATGAAATAATATAAATTTATTAGAAAATTCAAGAGAGATATACAAAAATTAATTAAAAAGATATCACAAATACAAAACACAAGATCGGAAAGCAAGCTCAAAAAAATAAACCAAAAATTACTGAATAAATCAAAATAAATATTTGCTCTTAAAAATAATCACAAAATATGTTGCATCCCCAGCAACGGCGCCATCTGATGAAGTGCTAAATGCATGTATTAAAATCAATTTGTTGTAGCACAGACACTTAGCTTCTCATACATAACCGAGATGAATCTCAGTGACGAGATTTTCGGCTTTAATTTATAACCTGGGAAGTCCAGGGTCGAACACAAGGATGCGAGCACTTTAGTGATCAAATTTAGAGAACAAATAGTTTAAACAATAATTTAGAAATTTATTACTTCAAGTTGATGCACACTACACAATCAAGAAAAAATTTTCAACACATATTTTTTTATACAACTAAATTACATGCAAACATGTGTGCGTCTACAGTAGGAATGCAACACTTAAAAACTCACAACAAGTAACTTGGATGAATGATAAAAATACCCTGAGTTAATCCTTGGAAAAGTCACTTTAGTAAGAAGAATCAGTCCATAAAGCCTATCTCTTGTTCTCTAAATCTCCACTCTATTGATTTTACCAGCAAGAAAATGTTTTGATGAACCAAAACAATGATTTAATTTAAATGATCTTATATCATTAATATTAAAATGTCATAAGGGTCGAAACATTCACGTAAAGTAATTGATTGAATTAAAATAAATTAATCAATCAAGACTTTTAATCATAATAATTAATGCATGATTTTTTCAATAAAAAACAACCACACAACTTGCTACCAGGTAGAGTGTAAAACAAGCTCTCAAACAAGACCAAAATCACTTATTTAGATTTCAGGAATAAAATACATTCAACAATAACTCCACGGGTATAATTGTAATTAAAACATCCAAATTTTATTGCAAAATAGTACAGACATGGACTTAAATGCAATTAAGAAAACATGTGGGGGCTGATGTGCAAATTACAATAAAGAGGGAGGAATTATCTGTAATTATTGAAAACTTCAGGATTCATTCTACAATTTTTCCATTCGCATATGCGGATCACGTGATGTATTAGGATCGGATGTGAATGCTCGGGTACGCGTCTTCTCCTGATACTTCGGTTGGCGGCTCGGATTTAGGCTCGGTAACCAAACCTAAGACTCGAACCGTTGCTTCTGATGTCGACGTGGTTAATCTGAGATTGTTGCACTTCGCCCAAATAAAAGCAATCAGTGACAACTGCTTCACATCTTTTCTTGAAGTCTGCCGTGCGTGGTGGAGGCGAGACTGTGCTTCGACGGAAGCAGTTTTGCTCCTCCACGTCTCTCCTCGCTCTATGAAGGTCTGGCTGCCTCCGTTGGTTGTCAACAAAGATGGTGGTTGTCCGTAGAAGGCAAGAATATGCTAGAAACACTAGGTCAATGAAGCTTCACCGGAGAATAAATAGGAGACCGGAGATCGTCCACATTTTCCGACCATTGAAGTGATGAAGACCTGCAATATTAGTCCAAACAAGAGACACGTATCCTACAAATAAAATCAAGTGGCTATGAAGGTGATCATAGGGCTATACGGATATGAAAGAGTAGCCCTGATGGGGATACTTCTTCACGCGGAAGAAGACTATGGTCGAAGCATCACATATATGGAGCAACGGATTGATGATGACAGAAGACATGTGGGGATAAGGATTAACTGGCGATAGTACACGAAGATTCAAGCGATTAAAATGTTGTATTACCTTCGATAAAATCCGAGAATAACACTAAGAAAAAGAAGTGAACATTGACTTGAGATTTGGACGGTAGAAAATGATGTAAATGAGATTGAATATGGAGTCTATTTGTGAAGCTCGAAGCTTCACGATCATCGCATGGAATTCCTGGCTAAAGAACCCAGCTCAAACAACCTCGAATTTGGGTTGTAACTTGGCAACACAACCAAGGATCTTGCCGAAGATGCACGCCATCTTGGCGCTCGGCTAGGCTGCAAGTCTATGAAATGGCAGATATGGTTGCCGAAGGTGGAGGTCGAAGATTTAAGGGGGGAAAAGTTCAGAGGTTGGTGACAATAGGTGTTGGTTTCAACCGCCACCTTCGATGAAGAGAAGGGAATTTAGGTGGTTCTAATGGATTGGCGAGGATTAGGATAAGAAGGGGAAGCGAATGTTTGCGGCTTGAGAGGGAATTTAATGGAAGTTGTCGAGAAAATGGCGAGAAGTTTACATGATGTGAAGAGTTACGTCTGTTGGAGGGGAGGCTGGATGTTGAAGACATCCAGGGACCGTTGGATCTTAAGATGCAACGGTCCAGAATTGGGTGTGAATGGAAGGTTATGATTAGATCCGATCCGTTCAGTGGCTATGGGTAAAGCGTGAAGGAAAGGCTACGATCGATCTTGATAAAGACCATCTAACAACTAGAAGAAGAGCAGGTGGTGGAACAGGAACGGGCCACGTGGCACGATATGAAGGTGCCACGTGACCCTATCAGAAATTAGAAAAATTGAATAAATCAAAGTAAATTAGGAAAGAATTAATTAGATGCCTTATTAAAAAAAGTGGTAAACGTGAAAGTTGTAGATCTCGATTAGATCTACAGCTTTCATGTAGAATTTAGAGATATCAGAGGTCATTTGTACATAAATAGAAATTAAATACTATAAAAAACCATATAAAACAATTTTCTTTGATTTTCTTTTTCATATTTTTTTGTATATTTAGTTAATGCTATTTTACTAGTGCACAATGTTATTCTAATTTTTATTTGATTTTTAATAAGGAACAAATACACAAAATATTACACTATAATGAGATATAATAATATATAATAATTAATTTTAGTTATTTACAACACACGCATTAGTAATTTAGTGTTAATTAGTCAATGAATCATGTTATTAACTTTAGTAAAGGAAATAAATATAAATAATTAAGCTAATAAATCTAGGATTTATCAATAGGGCATCGATTTCATGGGTCCATTCCCTAAGAGTCAAAGATTTGAGTACATTCTGCTAGCTGTGGATTATGTGAGTCGTTGGGTTGAGGCCTTCCCCACCCGAACCGTATATGCTAAGACTATTTGCAGATTCTTGAGGAAGAATATCATTTCACGGTTCAGGGTACCTATAGTTTTGATATCTGACAGGGGGACTCAATTTATCAATGACAAGGTAAAAGTCCTTGCTAACGAGTCCAACATTCACCATCGAGTTACCACTCCATATTACCCTCAGACCAATGGTCTTGCTGAAGTATCGAACAGGGAGATCAAGACTATATTGCAGAAGGTTGTCCACCCAGACTGAAAGGATTGGTCATAGCTTTTGAACTCGGTCTTGTGGGCCAATCGGACTTCCTTAAAGACATCTTTGGTTACATCTCCCTTTCGTGTCGTTTATGGAAAGCCATGCCATTTACCCATGGAGATCAAGCACAAGTCACTATGGGCAGTCACTGAGTTATTATTGGATCCTAAGAGTATAGGAGACCGGAGGAAAGCAGAGTTGGCAGCCTTGGAGGAGTTGAGAGACACAGCCTTTTCGAGTAGCCTATAATACAAGGAGAGAGTGAAGATATGGCATGATTCACATATCAGCAATAACCAGTTTGATCCGAACCAGAGAGTATGGTTATTCGATGCTAGGTTGAGATTATTTCCAGGCAAGTTGCGAAGCAAATGGAAGGGATCATTTGTGGTCCGAAAGGTGCACGACAATGGAAGCATTGATATCTGAAGTGTCATCTGAATCCATCTTTCGAGTTAACGGTCAGTGCCTGAAGCCATATCTTGATCATGATCTGTTGATCGTTGATGTTGCCCCTATTCATTTTGCATGAGATGTGGTCTTTGACTCACATCATCTGCATTCATGCCTGATTATCACTTCCCTTCCATGGCTGTAAAGATCCAATTGTCCATATCATTCACTATTTTTGTCTAATATCCCATCTTCATCTTATGATTACGCTATACTTACGGTGTGCTTTACCCTAAGTATAGGGGGGTATCAGACCTGTGATTAGTCTTTTTATTCTTTTTACCTCTGTTTTGATGCATGTACTTAGGCAAATTTTACCCTAAGTATAGGGGAGGTAAAACCCTATACATCCTAACCCTCGGTTTTCCCCTTGTGTACAGACTTCTATACTTAGGATTACTTGATCCTAAGTATAGGGGGATCACCGACCTCTATTCATTATATTCTTTCATTCGTCGTTGTAGTATATATTTCTTTTCACTTCCCAATACTCAGCGTGAGTTATGTCTTCCTTTAATCGCTCATTGATTACTCTGAGGACATCGTTCGAGCTAAGTATAGGGGGTGTCGTATATATTGTATATATACTTTAGCCATAATTCGTACATTGTGTGAGCGTGTTAATAAAATAAAATGACTAAAAATCATAAAATGGTTAAAATCACAAAACTAAAAATAAAAATTTTTTTAAAAATTTCTTGTACATACATGTTTGTAAATGTTTGTAAACAGCTTATTGTAATAATTATTTTTATATAAAAGTTTGTAAAAATGTTTTGATTGAAAAATGTTTGTTAATATTTTTGTATCAAAATTATATATATAGTACAACATTCTTGAAAATGTTTGAAAAATAAATGTTTGCAAAAATTTGTTTGTAAATGTTTGTAAATATTTTGCAAAACTTTCTCTTCCTTGCATTCAAAATTTTGCATAGAAATTTGCACAGTTTGAAAAATTGCATAAAAAGTGTTTTGTACATATTTTTCTGTATATTTTTCTAAATTATAGTTGACATTTAATTAGTCTGGAATTAAATTCGAAAATAGAGCTAGGTTAAGACCCTAATCCACCTAACTTCATAGGAACCTTATAGGATTTGGGGTTAAGACTTTTCAGGTCCATATCGATTTAATTCTCTGAGTCCACTAGGCTATGTTCACATGTCATCTTGATGAGCCTAAGTTGAATACTTAACAATGCACGTATGACTCTCAGAGACAATGGCTTGACTTGGATACACACCGTACACATAGCTCAGCAAGGATGAGGTGTTGAGGAGGCAAAATTCCTTGGCTTGGGGTAGTATATGAGGGTAGTACTTCTAGGAGGAACCTCTCGTCTTCCTTTAGGGTGGGATGTGCATCTCAACCTGGTGTAGTTAACATTGATGTCTAAAGACAGGAGTTTGTGGGTTGCAATAATGTTTCTAAAGAGGGATAGTCTACTGTATCAAGAAGAAAAACTCCTTATGTACATGCTGCACCATGTAAATATGTTGCATATATGCATATCAAAAAAAATCTGCAAAAATATGAAAAACTCCAAAAAAGGGGACATGACTGATTGAAAATAAAATGCCAGTCGGAGTATATATAGTGAATAAGCAAAGCTTATGTATTCCACCTTCTCATCTCATGGAAGCTTGCAGCTAGTGACTTAGCTACACTAGCTTTGCTCCAAGGGATATGTGAATACACTGGACATGGTCCATTCTTTTCTTTCCCCTCTTCCTGAGCTGGGTGAACTTGAAGTTAGAAGGGAAATAGAGTTACCTTGTTGAGGGAGGTTATTTCTTTGTCATTTCTGAGGTGGGGAGCTATAGATCACTTACACAGTACAAGGAAAGATGCATAGTCATTAGAGTTTGCATATGTATACTTGTCCTGATCTGGTTTATTGAGGAGTCTTGAACATAGAATTGTGGAACTTAGAGGTTGTTGAGTCTTAAACCTATCTCCCAATAAGGTTCCGGCAAACTAATAATCCAACGGTATGACTGAGATCCATACTTCAATTTAATGAAGATAATTTTAATAATCAACCTTGATTCTTTTTCTTTTCATTTCTTTTTAATTTTCACTTCTTTTTCAAATAAGTGTTTTCTACGGGATTAGCAAAGGTAAAGTATAGGGGGTGATGAATCCCTGATTCTCACTCTTTATAATTTTATTTAGCTCTTCTTCTTGGAAAAATCCTCTGTAAATACAGGTAAATATAATAACTTGGCTTTCTGCATAGAATTATTAACATTGCATATTCAGCATGTATTTTTGGAAGAAATAAAATAATAGAGGAAAAGAAAACAAATGATGTATTTAGAATAAATACGGAGTGACCCAAACCTCAAGAGAAGGTCAAGAATTGACCTGATCGCAAAACAAAATAAGTAGAGAGAGATATGGTTCACTTTGTAGTGTATATATCACCTATACTTGTACATATTATGCTGTTATTTATTTTTGATAATACCAAAACTGTTTTATTCTTTGACAACCTTGTATATAGTTCTAACAAATTATGAAAATCAGAAAAATAAAAGAAAAATAAAAATAAAATCATTAAACATTTGTACAAAAGATACATGCACATATCACACCCTTTATTTATTTTATACCCTTAAATAATCTATAAAAATTAAAATAAAAATATTTTACACTCCAAAAAATATGTTGTAAATAAATAAAATATAAAATAAGGGTATTTATGTAAAAATAATAAAAAAAGTACTTGTATAGAATACATATGTATAATTTACATGTATATAATACTACATATTGTATACAGATTATTTTTCTTTTTTATAAAAATAAATAAATAACAAAGAAAAACTACGGAAATAGTAAACATTTTTTATTTTATACACTTTTTATTTTAAATCCATTTCCTATTTTTATTTGAATCCACTATAAGCTTTGATCTTCTAGGACCCTTATGCAGCCTATATAAACTCTATTCAGCTCCGCAAGCCCCCCTGCTCGTCCCCCGTGCCCCCATTCTTATTGAGCCACCTTCCTCATTGTGACAGACTTTGAAGGAGAGCTTGAGAATCACCTGGAGTATCTTGGAGGCTCGTAGCTCAGACATGGACGGACTCCTCAGTCGCGTGAAGCCTCCCGGCTAGCTGCAACTTGGTTGAGGTCAAGATCCCAACGCTCGCCTTCTCCTGAAGCTCAGGAGTCGATCCGAACCTTGAGGTATAGCTTGCACCCCCCTCATTTCCCTGTTTGATTCGATTCATCCATTTCTCTCTGCTATCACTCGTTGGCTCTGACCCCGAGGTCTGGAGCACTTCACCCACATCTATTCACTCAGTTCGATGCTACACCTCACCCTTCATCTTCGTATGACCTTTTCCCCATGAGGCTCAACCATCGGGTCGAGATTAGGATATAGATCTCCTTCCTCTGCCTTCACTGAAGATCGACCACCATCCAGCCTACTTCCCTCATCTTTTAAAGCAATATCCAAGATTGGAGCGTAGCCTCGAGTCCCCTCTACCCATTGCGGATGCAGACACACGTGAGGAGGCCACTTTGGACCCTCAGCTACTCAGGCGGAGCAGCTCCAGGTGGACCTTCATCACCACACCGATCGGACCATCATGTCCTCCATCGGAGCCTTCCATTAGACACGGAACAGCTTCACGATCCTGCCATGCCTCCCCGACTCTTCATCATGCCGTCGGATCTTCTCCTGCGCTCGATTGAAGTATGCCGGGGAAGTGTTCCTACAGAACCTTCTCTCGCCATTGGATCATTCGGCCTCTGCCAGATCTGATCCGAGCCACCTGATAGTGCAGCTTTTGGGGCCGTTGGATCTGAGCACCTGACGCCATCTGACGTGCACGTTCCACGACAATCCTTGGACCATCATATGTGTGGCAGGGAATGATCATGGCCGTACATTAGAGTCGCCCATCACATGTGCCATGTGCCCCTGATGGTATATTGCCTTTTTACCCCTTGCATGTTTATGTTTTCATGTTTAGTCCATTAAATAAATATTATAGTTTAGCATTTTTACAATTTGGACCTTTTGTTTTTAATATTTGCATTTTAGTCCCTCTTAGTCTGTAGCACGTGCAATCTCACATGAGTTTTGGGTTATTTGCATATTTTGTTAGGAACTTTTATGTTGTTATTGAATGGATGTTTACTTTTGAAAATTGCATTTATACCCCTGTGCATTCAGAATTGAGCATATGCGTGATTTGTGTGGGCTTTTTATAGATTGAACCCTAGGTTTATTCACCGCGTTATTCTTTGGTCTGTGAACTTATTATATGTGCAAATTGGTCCTGCTAACTGTGCCTAATTACACTTTGTATTTCCAACTTAATAAATATCAAATAATTTGAAAAATTGCGTAAAAATTACCATTGTCTCTTGTTAGTGTGTAATATTTTCTATGATATTATTGAACTAATTGCTTTGCATTTTATATTTTTTAAAATTTTTAAAACCCCTAAAAGGTGCCCTGTTGAAATTAGAAAAATCATTAAAATTCGAAAAATGTCCTAAAAATTCCACAAAAAATTTGGTGCGTGCCTTTTGTGTGTTTTATTTCTAATAATAATTTTGTTTGAAAATTTATTCTAAAAACCCTAAAAATTATAAAATACCTAAAAACTTATAAAAATCATATAAAAATCCAAAAAATCCATTTTTTGTCCCTTTTTGTAGGTTTTAATTCATATTTTATCATAAAATTGCTATCCAGGACTTTAGGTCATTTTAAATATTTGAAATTTGCAATTTGGTCCCGACTGTGCACTGCTTGCCTTTTTTAGCTTTATTTAATTTTTATAAAACCACAAAAACATCATAAAAAAACCCAGGAAATAGTTAGAAACATTTTAAAACCTTAGAAATCCAAAAATATTTTTATCTTGATTTTTTGAGTACTTTTAGCCATAATGTAAAATCTAAAAAGATTGTTGTGTTACTTTCTCTTGTTTAGTTGATTTTGCTTTCTTATTAAAAATTAAAAATTAAAAAATTAAAAAATTGCAAAATTAAAAACCACTAAAATTTGTTTTATTTTGAGAAATTTGACTACTTCGTAGGATTTTCATGCTCCTTGTGTTCGATCCTGGTGGATATACTTGGTAAATAAAATAGCGAACCACTTATATGTGATTCCTTTTAAGTGGTCATTTTTCTTGATTGAGTCCGATCGATTGCTTGGGGTCACAACGACCTTGGATTTTACTTGATACTTAACCTTGATAGATCGTGATGCTCATCAATATTCTATTAGGGTGATTGGACCTTAGTTTCTACCGAGCTTAACCAGAATAATACCTAAGTCTAGGGGCTAAAACCTAGTAAAAACAAATAAAAATAAACAGCGAAAACCATGAAAAATCTGGTGAGGTCTCCCGAGTGCACCGACAATGGCGAAACAAACCCTGAATAATGTTCAAGTCCTGAAGTGTCCAAATGTCTAAGTTATTACAAGAATATTTGCAAAAACAAAACTAAGCTAAATTCTATCTAATATAACTGCTTCTTATGCTCCTCTGCTCCTCCTCATGTGTGGGTCCCTCTAAAGCGAACTGAGTCACCGTCCAAGTAGTTACTTGCATAAAAAGCAAAATAGAAGATTGTTAGAAATATTTACAAAAAAATAAAAACAAAAATAAGCAAAAATGGAATCTAACTACTTAGTCGTTCTTGATGAATCTCAGATTCATCACTCTAAAACTGACTAATTAAGATCAAGTCCCTAAAAATCATTGGCATTTCTTCATTTACTCTGCATAATTAGCATTCATGCGTTTTTTGATAAAAATTACATTTTATTACTTATTTTTGCACAAAATAAGAAGCTAAAAATCCCAGCCAAAATTGACATGTAAATAGCCTAACTCCAATAGATCTAAAACCACATCCATTGTGTACATATCACTGATAAGAATAAATAAAAATAAAAAAATCACTAACCTAAATAAGTGGACCAAAAATCAAAACCCTAGTTCTGGGATTTCCGGACTAAAACCCTGATATCTTCCTCATTCAATGTCTGTTTTAATCCTACCCACTTTTGAACCAATGAACATTAAATTACCTTCAAAACAAGACCAAGTTCAAGTGAATCGGACTCATATGTGAAAGTTGGGTTTTGGGCCTCTTTTGTACATTTTGTATTTTAGTTGTTTTTGACTTATTATTTTATGTACATAATTAACTCATTTTATTTTATTTATTTTTTATTCTGTCTTCTTTGATGAAAGTTTTATCAAAATGCATAAATCCAAATCTAAACTGAGCGTGAAATAAAATAAACTAACCGAGTCCGAGTCTTCACTAACTGTTTGTACAAAAATTGTGATTTTCGTCTTTTATTTTATTTCTTCTTTTTCTTAATTAATAAAAATAAAAAAAAAGATTAATGTGTAAGTATTTATCTTTGATTTTATCTTATTTTTTACAGATTTTTATATGGTTTAACAATGACAAAAAATTATAAAACCCAATAATCAAAGTATTCTATGTACATGGGATACCCCAAAAATATCACTTTGTACAAATGATCGATTTTAATTTTGATGCCTTCATGAAAGTGGTAGATCTCATCGAGTCGAGCAATGTTTGTGAAGAAACTTTTTTGATCCGAGTCATTTGCTATTTTTTTATATTTTTCTTTATATTTATTTTTTCAATTTTTGTGGGGATGACACGTGGCCGCTCTTGGAGCCGCCACGTGTCACCTGTTTTTGGGTTTTTATTCTCGTTTAAAAAAAAAGCCGCACGTGCGGAGCACGTGCCTCTTGCACACGTGCTCCACCAACCACATCTTTTGTCGCCATGTGGCGCCCTTCTGGCCGCCCGATCTCGGTCGATCGGACAGCCGGGGCCCATCGTCCTCCTCCTGCCCCTTTCCAATCTGGGAAGCGTCGCCTTCCCCACGAAACCGCCTCGCCGATCTCGCGTCTGCCCCGTGAAATCTCCGCCCGTCAATCTCTAAAAAATCATCGTCACCGCCTTCCATCCCGGCCCTCCTCCATTCCCTCGTCTCCGATCTCGACAAATCTCGCCGCATCCCTATCGAATCTTCAACGCCCATGATCTTCGGTCGCCTTCCACCAATCCCCTCTCCTATTTAAAGCTCTATTGCACACCTCGTCGCCTTCATCCGTCGACACAAAGACCGAGGCACGGGGTGACAGCCTGAAACTCTTCTTCTCCGGCGTGGTCCGAGGCCTATCGTCTCATTGAAGAATGGTGCTTGCGCCTGCTTCTTCAGCTCCGATGTCCACCTCCATCGAGCCACCGCTACCATCTCTGCCTTCGTCATCCACCTATGTTCCACTTCAACGACATTCACCTACGCTCCATTGCCATCATCGTCAACAACGCTACTCCAATTTCAGTCGTTGCCTAAAGATCTAATGACGTCTTCTCCATCGCCACCTGCAGAAGAGGAGCTTCCTCTAGGAGAGCCCCGGTACTGCTCCGCCTTCGCCGCTCTTCCACAGGCCAGCGCGGCTCCGCATTAAAGCACAATTGATGGCCTGAAGCACCTTACCCTCCGCCAAGCCCTGACCGTGCGTAGTTACTCAGCCGTCCTCCGCCATGGAGCACGACCATCACAACAGCCTCGCCTCTTTCCGCCAGCCAGTTACCGGTCGAGACCCGAGGCCCCCTCCCCGCGTGCGCAACACATGATAGGGGGAACTTTGCATTAGAGCCGCTGTAGAGATGCCAAATTCCAGGAATACCCCCATATGTGAGAGCCACATGGGGGTCGTGAGAAATTGCATAATACCCACCAAGAGATTGCATATTCACCATTAGGACCCCGCCAACCAAGGGTCACGTGCCTGGCACGTAACCGCTTGGAGATTTTTCAATAAACCTCTTGTCATTGTGGTAATTAACAATCATTCCTCCTTGCATTTTGTTTTATTTTTATTTATTGTAGAATTGCACAAACACCCTTGTGTTCTCCCTCCATTTTGAACTGCTAATTACATTAGTTTATTTATCAAAAATAGGCATTTTGTTCTACAACTAATTCTTTACATTATAGCATATACTTGACATTTTTGTGATCAGTGGTTAATTATTAATTATATATTTTGTGGAAAATTACCTATTTTGCCCATTTTGTGCTTGAAAATTCGTAACTAATTAACCGTTGCTCTAAAAATTACCAAAAAATCACGGATTTAAGAATTAGTTGTTTATTACATCTTGCCAAAAAAGAATTGCATTTGCATGTATCATTTGCCTTTTAAAAATCATTTTGCATATAAATATTTATTTTTTAATAGGTATTGAATCTTGTATTTTTAAGGTTTAGGATTTTTCTGAGAATGATAGGTCTTGGATAAACCATTAAAAATAATTAGGTTTAATATTTATTACAATTAACTATTAAAATTTACTATGTTTGCATTCATAAATTCATAAAAAATCATCTTGTAAATAAAAAATCAAAAAACAATACATTGCACTCATTTCATCATTACTGTCATCTTGGCCATGTTTCATAATTTTCGGACATCGTTTGACTGATATCCATTTTCTAGTCCTTTAAATAGGCCAAAGTTGCATTTTGCATCCCAAACTTGCATTAAAAATACAAAAAGGGCCGTCTCAAAAACTTTGGACGAACTTTGATAAGATAAAATTCTAGGTTGTTCCTTTGCCTCCTTGTGTTCGACCTTGCGACTTGTACAAGTAAAATAAACATAAAACCGCATCGATTGAAAATTTAATTAATTTTGTCAAGTTATTTATTGACCGATTCTGATTTCCCACCTACAATGAAACGCCATTAATTATAGCGCACAATAATCTATGACATACTTTTAACACAGTCTTTCTTCGACTCGTCAGATGCCGTCGTTGCCGGGGAGGAAAACGTCGTAGTTTTTTTGTCTAAAAATGTTTTGTTCGGTTTTTCGCATTCGGGTAGTCTGAACCCAGAACTTTTCACTGTACAAATTCCGATTTTTTTCTTCTTTATTTTCTCTGCATTTATTTTTATTTTATTTTCAGCATTTATTTTCTTATTTTATTTTTGATTTATTTTTGAGTCATTATCTTACATTCTCTCTTATTTTTCTTGCGAGGTACCCGGTGTATGTGAAGTTGTTTTTTAGGAAATCGAAGCATCTTCACCGACTTTCGAAAAGACGCATTAAAAATTAAGATTGAGTCGAGTCGTGAGAAAGCATAGAGTGTAGGATTTATATTTCTGCAATTTTAATTTTTGTAATTAATTTCTCATTTCCAGCGGTGTCCGTTCAGACTCTCGCATGTGTAAAAGACCTTTAACTTTTTCTGTGGTGTGCCATGGCCTGCTTCACTCTCCGGTGTGGGTGGGGCCCAACTTGAGTGGCGCTTGGGATAGACCTGCACGTACGGCTCTTAGAGCTTTTTAATTTTTGATTGTGCTCGTAGGACCTAGGGCCACACTTCACTTTAATTGAGACGCACATTAGATCATTAAATTTAGTCAAATTCAACTCATTTATTCGTCGTTGATAGAACTTTCTGCTAGGTGTGGCTTTTCATCGGCTTGCATTCATTTATAATAATTTTTTAATTCTTGTATTGCATCCCACATGGAGATTGTGAGGAATGACTGTAAGTCTTCTAACTGAGCATACATTATCATTTTTCGCATGCATCAGCTTTTCCCGAATTTCTCCCTCCTATTTAGTCACATAATTTTAAAAGGAAATTGGGACTGGATGGTAGACGTGATTTTGTGCTCATCTTAAATTTTCAGTGATCACTTAATTAAATTTGAGACTGCTAAATATAGCCGACATTAAATAATCCATAAAATTGAGAATTTTTGCGGGAGAGCAACCCCGCTCTTGGATGCATTTACTTTTCTAAGTGAGCGAGAGATGACACTTAAGGTTAGAGACCAACTCCGAAATTCTCGTTCAGACTACTGATTCTAAAAATGATTAGCTACTTTTCACTAAGGATCTACGGGTAGCCAGTAAACGGTCTGGATTTCCATAGTAGAGTGGGTGGTTTAAAAGACACTGCGTAAGGCTCCGTCTTTAAGTGACACGAGTAGACATTTTACGGTCTATACTTACACTCATAATGGCTAAAAGTAGGTACAACTAGTCGTAAGAATTCGGGACAGGCTTTAAGAAAATCTTCGTCATCTAACTGCTCGCTAAGTTCTTTCCAAGATTGATTTATCACCAACTTAAATCTAAAAAGATAATTTGTCGAATTCTTGCGGCTTCATTGTGTGAGTTGGTGAACCTGGAGTTTGATTTGTGGTTGCATTGGTGTGCGTAAACCGCTTTCGAAGATCAAAAGCCGCACATTTATGTCATCAATCTTCTTGATTAAAACTTCTTGTGAATATCATGTGCACTTGCACCGAGAACAACCATGTCGACTCATCATCAACCTCCTTTGATAAAAACATGACAATGGTCCGAGTACCCATCTGACTTATATTATGATAATGAATTTGTTTTGGTCAGGTCCAAATCGTCTAAATCTTCTACTTTCCAAAATCCTCCAACTTTTGCATGAGACTTTCTCTCTCGGATGAATCTTGCCCCTTCGATAAATTCTAAGACATTCTACTCGAATCATCCGATTAAAGTTACCACAACATCATCTTCTACCACTCCACCACTAGTGACTGCATATGATCAACTTCCATCTTGGGATGAACCGACGTATGACAAATTTCTTTCTACAACCCAAGAATAATTTAAAGAATAAATCACTTTTGAGACTCATGACTGGCCAAGAGACCAGACCCAATCACACTCGATGGAGAGTCTCTCACTTAATGATCATCAGCGTTGAATTGACCGTGATGATCAATTCCCTATTGACCGACCCGAATAGCACTCCTTCGATTAGCCTATACATACAGAGGACAAAGCGGATGATATCGATACATATGCACCCTATATGACTCCATTACTCAGGGATTCAATCAATCATGACCATGGAAGTAGACTCTACTCAAACCACCATTGCATACCTGATTCATGTTATGCCGAGTATGAGAGCTACAGGTTCCCACAAAATCCATCCACTGAACGGCCTCCTTCAATAATTTTTGTGGAGAAAATTTCATAAAATAACAGTAATATATTAGATAATCAAAGAAAATCTCCTCCCAGCTCACACAGGAAAATGGAAGAGAAAATGACCGGATCAAAAATTCCAAAACAAGAACACACACCAACTGCTCCCATTATTGAGCATGAACAGATTTTTGAGGATAATATTTTGAGGATCAATAAGAAATTTGAATTAATGGAGGAAAAATTCAAAAATTTTACTGACCGACTCAGTTTATTTTATGGGAGCTCGGATATAAAAATGAATGAGGAAAAGATTGAATCTCATGTTGAAAATTCTAAGGATATTCAGAAACCTAGAGAATATGTTCACCCTAAGGACGATAATGACAGTGACACTTCTGCATATTACTCCCCTAGGGATGACTATGCCTCTGACCCTTACTCGGAACATCAAAGCCCCTACTCATCTATAGAAAACACCACATCACCACACCACACAGAAAATGCCAAAAAAATTTGAAATATTCAAAAACATCCAAAAATTTGAATATCTAGAAAAATTCATAAAAAATGAGACTGAAAAAGTTGTCAAGAATTTGGATCCTGCTTTACGGGAAGCACTAGAGAAAAGATTGATCTTTGAACTTCCCTTTATACAACCCATTGAACATGTTCCCGACCTTAAAGGATTTATAACGGACAATTAATAATGAAAAAGTCGAGCATGATAAGAACAAAGACTGAAAGACATATCTTGTCAATGGCCTCCTACTTGGTGTTGAGGAGAAAACCAAGAGCCGCATAGTGAAGCGGTTGCCCAGATTTGATTGTGGAATCAAAGACATAGTAATTACCGATGTTCGAATTGATGACGATTCACTAATCAACATCCTCCCGGCCTTTGTATTTCACGAACTCAAACTCGGACCTACCAGGAAGATACGAGAGATCGATCAACTGGCTTATCGATTGATTAAGCAGCCGGGAGGAACCATTTCTACCATCATGACATTCCAAGGTGCTCCACTCAAAGTGGACTTCACGATCATTGATATTGAGCATCAAGGAGAATTCACCCAAACTCTAATTATTCTCGGAAAGCCATTCTTAGCATTGGCTAAGGCAATTATTGAATGTGAGACTCGGGAAATCAATTTTACAGCATTGGTAGCACTTCGATCTCACCCAGTCTTTGAGGAACCATGATTTTCTGAGGCAACCCACGAAGTAGTCGACAACCGTAACCATAAAGCGGTAGAAGAGTCCTGACCCGTTGCTACATCTGAGATAGCGGTTGTTGATGAGAATATTGGTTTAGAGACTCTCCCTCCTGCTCCATTCCCAGCTGCTCTCACCATAGAAAGTCAAATATATGACTCATATGATCCTGAGACTTATGCATGGGCGCACCTTGAGTCAGGCTATTCTAACTATCTTGATCAAATCAACTCGACACAGGAATTCTCCAACATCAAGTCAATTGAGAACGAACATGCAAAGACTCCCCCCACTATTTCAATTCCTATGGATCTCACAATATAAAAGTGTTTCTTATATGATCCTGAGACTTATGCATGGTCGCACCCTGGGTCAACCTACTCAACATACCTTGACCAAATCATTCCAATTAAGGGGTGCACCAACATTAAGAATACTAAGAATAAACACGCAGGAGGAACACTGACCAAGGAGAAAATTTTCAATGGTTATTCATTTGGAGACTCAAATGGACCAATAACTTCACGAAACAAAATGACTGCTCCTTCATCTAAAAAGAAAGTTGCATTTGACCTTCCGGAAGAGGAATCATGATGACCCCTAATCAGGTCCAAAAAAAGAAATCTACATGAGTGAGGTCTATTCGACAGTTCTAAAACTATATCTCCGCGAGGATCCAAATCGATTCCCGTTGGACGACTATCGTTCCTCGCTATTATTCATCCAAAGCTGATGCTCCTGCTCTCATCAAATACACTGGAATTATTTCTTATGAGCTGACTAAGACTAGTGCTTCAGAGTATTCATCCGAGGACAAATCGCTTGATCCCAAGAAGAAATGAATTCTGAGAAAACAACAGAAGAAACAAAAAGACAAGAATATCTAGAGTGTGTCCACTTTCAAATACTATTCCTCTGAAGATAACTCTGATGATGGTTACCTTTCATCTGACTCATACTCTCATCTAATATCCAACATGATTTCTTCGAGGATAACACTGATAATAGTTGGGAATCATATGCTTCATCTCCTTCTCATCATTAAGATCTCCCACCACAGGCTCACAAAAAATCGGCCGAAAGCCACTTTAATCATCGGCTATCCACCTCCCTCCCGACCACATCGGACTCCTTGTACATCTTCTTCCTTTACTTAGGCCAAGGCCTAAGTATGGGGGGGACCGATGCTATCTGTATATACCATTTCCCTCATCATGATCGCCTCATTTCCACCCTTCTTCCTTACTTAGGCTGACCAGAGCCTATGCATAAGGGGACCGATGCTCATCTGTATATACTCTCTCCATTCACATATTCCGAGCACCTCATCTTCGCTCTTCTTCTATACATAGACTATTCACAGTCTATGTATGGGGGGGCGCGGACCAATCTATCTTTTTCTATTTTTTTTACTCTTACGCTTAACCCAAGGTATGTCTTCTTTACGTTTCCTTGTGCTCTGAGGACACAGCTCTCACTAAGTATAGGGGCATCTGTATATATACTGTGTATATATTTTACCCATATCTCGTACTTTCGCATAAGTCTATATGTATTTACGGGGTGGATAACTATCTTAAAAAAAACAAAAAAATTTACAAAAATAAAAGAAAAGAAAAAGAGTTTTGCTACTAACACTAACTGTGTCCAACCAAAAATTTTGGAAAAAATGGCTTCTTATTCATTTTTGCATAAAAAAGATTTTCAAAAAATATCCCTTGCATAAAAAATTTACATAAAAAAATTTGTCTGCATTTCGCACACCTGCACTTCATCGAGCATTACATTCATTTGCATCTGTGAAAAGTCATTGGGTTCTGAACCGAGTTATGGGCAAAATCGGAGAGTGGTCTGGACTTGAACTTAATCCACCTAATTTTCAGAGGAACTTCACCAAGAAATGGGATTTTAGAAGCTTCAGGTCTTTGACTTAATTCTTCGAGTTCTACATGACAATGTGGAGCGTTTGACTCTTAGTGTCTAACCCGATCTCCTCATTCTGGGTACAACTCTGGAATAAGGAATTAATTTGTACTCTCGCACTATGCACTTAGCTCAACTCAGACTGGATGTTGGAAGACTGTGTGAGTTTCTTTTCTGGTAGCGTGGAAATCTAAAGATCGGAGTACGTGTTGAAATAAAGCTTCTGAAAAGGGATGGATGGATGGGCACAATTTTTTAAGAACCCAAAACATGTACGGAAAAAAAGATTCTATATCCGTAGGGGCACAACAAGATCCAAGCAGAACTACCAAAAATCCAAATACAAGAAGCCACTACCAAATAAATATCTGACTGAAAAGGTCCAAGCTTCAAGAAAACCTACAGATCTTGGTGGAGACTCGGCTACACTGGCCAGCTTCACAAGGAGAGGTGACTACACTGGCCACCCTCCAGTTCTTTTCTCCTTCTTCTAACATCTCCCCCATTTCGATTGTGAACAAAGCGCGACAGACCTTATAAGGAAATACCTGACTCCCCGATACTGGAGAGGAGGTTTGCATGGTATTCCAGCATTATGGATGGAAAGAGCTAAAACCTTTCACACACATAAGTCGATTGTTCAATGTTCATAGGGTATGCTTTGGGAGGAGATTGATCTAAGATGACTTCTTAGCCGAAACTGGGACAATGATGTGTAGATTGTGAAGGCTGATGATTTTAAAATTCTAAGTCTCATAGAAGTTCCGCCAAACTAATAATACAAAGGTCGAGTTTAGTTTCATCTCACCTTCAGCTCATGGTCTTGGTATGGAACCCAATCTCATTTCACCTCATGGCATTTCTTTTGATGCGCAGGGACGAACATGGTTTAAGTATAGGGGGATGATGAATCTCAGATTCATCACTCTAAAACTGACTATTTAAGCACAAATCCCTAAAAATCATTGGCATTTCTTCATTTACTCTGCATAATTAGCATTCATGCATGTTTTGATAAGAATTACATATTATCACTTATTTTTGCAAAAAATAAGAAGCCAAAAATGCCAGTCAAAATTGACCTGTAAATAGCCTAACTTCCTCGATTTTTAACTAATTCTTGCTAACTCCTTTTAAACCAAAACTACCTCCACTGTGTACATACCACTAACAAGAATAAAAAAACAAAAAAAAAACACTAACCTAAATAAGTGGACCAAAAACCCAATCCCTAGTTCTAGGATTTCCAGACTAAAACCCTCATATCTTCCTCATCCAGTGTCTGTTTTACTCCTACTCACTTTTGAACCAATGTACATTCAATTACCTTCAAAGAAAGACACAGTTTAATTGAATCAGAGCTCATATGTGAATGTTGGGTTTTGGGCCTCTTTTTGTACATTTTGTATTTTAGCGGTTTTTGACCTATAATTTTATGTACATAATTAACTCATTTTATTTTATTTCTTTTTCATTTATCTTCTTTGATGAATGTTTTATTAAAATGCAAAAAAATCAAAATCCAAACTGAGCTTGAAATAAAAGAAACTAATTGAGTCCGAGTCTTCACTGACTGTATGTAAAAAAATTGTGATTTTTGTCTTTTATTTTATATCTTTTTTTCTTTATTAATAAAAATCCAAAAAATGGATTAATGTGTAAGTATTTATCTTTGATTTTATCATATTTTTTCGGATTTTTATCTTCTTTAAAAATGATAAAAAATTATAAAACCCAAAAATCAAAGTATTCTATGTATATGGGATACCCCAAACATATCACTTTGCACAAATGATCGATTTTGATTTTGATATCTTCATGAAAGTTGTAGATCTCATTGAGAGGAGCAACTTTTGTAAATTCACATTTTCAATCCGAGGTCGTTTGCTATTTCTTTTCTATTTTTCTTTATTTTTATCTTTTCGATTTTTATGGGGATGACACATGGCCGCTCCTGGAGCAGCCATGTGTCACCCGTTTTTGGGTTTTTATTCTCGTTTTAAAAAATATCACACGTACAGAGCATGTGCTTCCCACGCACGTGCCACACACTTGCTCCACCAACCCCCTTCTTTTGTCGCCACGTGGCGCCCTTCTGGTCGCCCGATCTCGGTCGATCGGACAGTCGGGGCCCATCGTCCTCATCCTGCCCCTTTCCAATATGGGAAGCACTGCCTTCCCCATGAAACCACCTCCGCCTCCTCGCTGATCTCGTGCTCGCCCCGCAAAATCTCCGCCTGTCAATCTCTTAGAAATCTTCGCCGTCGCCTTCCATCCTAGGCCTCCTCCATTCCCTCGTCTCCAATCTCGACAAATCTCGCCGCATCCCTATCGAATATTCAACGCCCGTGATCTCCGACTGCCTTCCACCAATCTCCTCACCTATTTAAAGATCCTCCGCACACCTCGTCGCCTTGATCCGCCGACACAAAGACCGGGCTCGAGGTGACAGCCCGAAACTCTTCTTCTCCAGCGTGGTCCGAGGCATATCGTCTCGTTGCAGAACAACCCTTGCACCTGCTACTTCAGCTCCGGTGTCCACCTCCGTCGAGCCACCGCTACCATCTCCGCCTTCGTCATCCACATGCGTTCCACTTCAACTACGTTCACCTACGCTCCATCGCCATCGTCGTCAACAACGCTACTCCAATTTTAGTCGCTGCCAAAAGCTCCAACGACTTCTTCTTCATCGCCACCTGCAGAAGAGGAGCTTCCTCTAGGATATCCCCGCTACTGCTCCACCTTCATCGCTCTTCCACCGACCAGCGCGGCTCCGCACGGAAGGACAATCGACGGCCTGAAGCACCTTCCCTGCCTCCTAGCCCTGACCGTGCGTAGTTCCTCAATCATCCTCCGCCCATCACAGCAGCCTCGCCTCTTTCTGCGAGCCAGCCATCGGTCGAGGACCGAGGCCCCCTCCCTGCGTGCGCAGTACGTGACGGGGCGGGAACTTTACATTAGAGCCCCTGTAGAGATGCCAAATTCTAGGAATACCCCCGCACGTGAGAGCCATGTGGGGGTCATGACAAATTATAGAATACCACCCAGGAGATTGCATATTCGCCATCAGGACCGCGCTAACTAAGGGTCACTTGCCTGGCACGTGACCGCTTGGAGATTTTGGAACAAACCCCCTGACATTGCGGTAATTACCAATCTGTCCTCGTATTTTTTTTATTTTTATTTATTGTAATATTGCATAAACACCCCAGTGTTCTTCCTTCATTTTGCATTGTTACATTACATTAGTTTATTTATCAAAAATAGGCATTTTGTTCTACAAATAATTCTCTACGTTATAGCATATGCTTGATATTTTTGTTATCAGTGGTTAATTATTAATTAATTATTTTGTGAAAAATTGCATATTTAACCCATTTTGTTCTTGAAAATTTGTAACTAATTAACTATTGCTCTAAAAATTGCCAAAAAATCATGGATTGAAGAATTAGTTGTCTATTACTTCTTATCAAAAAGTAATTGAGTTTACGTGTATCATTTTCTTTCTAAAAATCATTTTGCATATTTCATTATTTAATTTTTAATAGGTATTGAATCTTGCATTTTCTAGGTTTAGGATTTTTTTGAGATCAATCACCTAGTGATAGATCTTGGATAATTTTATCCCCTAAAAATAATTTGGTTTAATATTTGTTATAATTGATTATTGAAATTCACTGTGTTTGTATTCAAAAATTCATTAAAAAATCATCTTGCATCCAAAAATTCCAAAATATTTACGGTCCCCTCATTTCATCATTAGTGTCATCTTTGCCAAGTTTCATATTTTTCGGACATCGTTTGACTGATATTTATTTTCTAGTCCTTAAAATAGGCCAAAGTTGCATTTTGCATCCCAAACTTTCATTAAAAATACAAAAAGACCGCCACAAAAATCATGAACAAACTTTGATAAGACAAAATTCTAGATTGTTCCTTTTACTCCTTATGTTCCACCTTGGGATTTGACCAAGAAAAAAAACATAAAACCGCATCAATTGAAAATTTAATCTATTTTGTGTGGTTATTTCTTGACTAATTCTGATTACCCGCCTACAACGAAACGACATTAATTTTAGCGCTTGATAATCCACGACATACTTTTAACACAGGCTTTCTCGGACTCGTCAATGCTCCTTGGCAACGATGCCATTATGATAAGAAAAAGATCAAGCTGATTCTGGTGGATTATATTAAGCAAGTATCGTTGTCCCAAATCAACAAAATTATAACGAGAAAATAAACCACTAAAAGATCAATCAAACAAATCAAGCAGTTTTGCTACTTTTATTAACCTAGTATAGTTAATAGGGTCGAACACAAGGAGAGTAATTATACACTAAGTAGTTGATTTCAGAGATCAAGGGATTTTTATTGCTTTTTAGTGTTTATTAATCTTTCAAATTCTTATTTTTTTCAATAAAAGAAAAATATGCACAGAAAATAAAAACATACACAAATAATCTTCTTGTATTTTTCAAATAGGTTAAAAATACTCATAAATTAAAGTAAAAATACTTTTAGGCTTTAGTATTTTGTAGTGTTTTTGGTAATTTTTATGAAATTTTCAGTTGTTTTTGTGGTATTCTAAATATCAAACAGTGGTAATACAAGAAAATATGCACAACAAGGAATATTTTGCACATTTTAAAATATGTAAAAGGCTCAAAATTCTTGGAAGTTAGTTTTGTGATAAACCAGAAAGAAATGCCTACAAATAGGAATTGAAATCACTATTTTTGGATTTTTTCTATGATTTTATACGATTCTTTATATTTTTTAGATATTTTACAATTTTTTAAGATTTTATAGGGTATTTTTCAATGAAATGTATACATGTGCTAACAGGTAATAAAATGCAACTATAGTAGTTTTTATAGAATGTTTAAATGATTTTCGAATTTGTCTAGAACTTCCAAAACAAAAGGGGACTTTTTAGGGTGTTTTTGATTTTTTAATAATAGAAAATGCATAAAAATACTAACAAAAATTATTATAAATAATACATACTAGTAGGAGTCACATACAATTTTTAGGCAATTTTTCATGTTAATTTGATATTTATTGGAATTAGTAAAATGCTTGCAATGAAAAATAGTGCTCAGGGACCAATATGCAAATAACTTAAGTCACAGGGCCTGGCGAGTAACTGATGAATCCGCGATTCATCATCTCAATATATTAATCATAGCAAAATCCCTGAGTAAAATCTCAAATAAATGTTCATAAAATCAATAAATTAAGAAAATCACTCTCGTAAATAAAATACAATAATTTTGTATATTATATTGTACAAAATAAATTAACAATAAAAAGCCACAAAATAAAGGAGTTTTACACTTGTAAATAGCTCAAACTTCATTATTTTTAATAAGTTAATTTCAACTCCATTTGGCTAATTCTTTCTCGAACTTCTATATAAAATATATATAAAAATACATAAATATAAAATGAATTCCACCTAAAATAAATACTCCTAGATCCTAAAGAAAAAAAGCCGTAAAATCCAACTTCCCTGCTAAATTTCCGCTCCGTATGAACTCCAAATTCACCAAACTCACTTTTAAAGTTTAAGTTAGAAAATTATCTATCCAATGAAAGTGGTTTCATTAAAATCAGAGCTTGTTTGCAAAATTTCGATTTTGGGACCTAGGTGTACATTGTATATATTGTATATATATTTCTTTTCTCATTTTTTATTTACTTTTATTAATTACTAAAAAATCCAAAAGAATCACTTTTATGTTTTACTTTAATTCTAGTATTTTAATTTAATATTTTATATTGTAAATTTCTTTTATTACAAATACAAAAAAAAGTTAAAATTAGAAATGTAAAAAATGTGTGCATATGGTTTGTTTTATGGCTTTACTTTTGTAAATTCTCTACTATCTTTTCTATTTATTTTATTGTATTTTAGTAGCCTACTTTATTTATTTTCTTTTCCTTTATTTCCCATTCTCTACACTAACTTTCCTCTTCTTTTCATTCTACCACCAGCTCCCCTTCCACCCCATATTCTTCAGCTAACCTCCATTCAACTCCACCAATAATCTATCCTCCCATTCAACTCCACCACCTTTCTAACCTCCCTCTCTCTTCTCTTTTTATTCATCTCTCCATCCTCATTTTTTGCATCCGCCATTCTAATAGAAAAAGGAGAGAGCTTGGAGTGTTTTGTTGGTGGCAGCGGCTAAGCATCCTCCTCAAGCGACGATGTCCTTCAGGAGAGATCTGCGGCAACCATCGTCCCTGCGTCTCGAGCTTCCCGTCGAGCTCGCATAGCTTTTCTGATTTTTATTTCGCCAATCGGATCGAAGCGAAGACAGGACTCCAGCGTAGCTGCTCCGTAAATCTCGTGAACCGTCGACCGCCACCGCCACCTTCTTCTCCAGCTATGCAGACCGCTGCCTGCACACCCACGTCACCACACCGCCGCGTGCGGCCCGTCGCCCTCGCCATCGATGGACCCTGCCGCTCACCTGCGGTCGCCCACAGGTCTGCGCCAGCCGCGATGCATAGAGCCCGCTCATCGCTCCACCTTAAGCAGGTCGTCCCCTGCCGCTTCGCCGCTCGAACATCAAGCCACACGTGCCATCCCTCCAGCTCCAACCACTTTCACGTGGGCGACGCCGCCCTGCCACGCCTCCCTCCCTCTTTGCGTGCCCTACGTGCAACCTGGAACCAACGAAGAAGATGAAGGGAATTTTTTTTATTTTTGTAAAAAGCGCTTATTTTCTCGTAAAGTTTCTGTAATTACAAAATAGTCTTGCTCATAGTTTGTTTACATGTGTTTGCTTTCTGTATTGCACGGATAACCCTGTGTTTGCATATCAATTTGGACCTCAATTTTGCATCTTTTATTCAATGAAAAATAGCATGATGTTGAGCAACTAATTGCCTATATTTTGATTATTTATTGGATTGTGTGATCTTTGATAATTAACTAAAATTGTCTTATTTAAAAAATTGCATATTTTACCCAATTGAGCTCTTAAAATGACATCTAACTCATGGTTACTCTAAATATTTCACAAAAATTAGAAATGATCCTTTGAATTGTCATTTAATTATTATCAAAATTTCATTAAAATTAGAGTTATCATGTGCCTTAAATAAATTGTAGAGTTTTTTAGTATAATTTATTTTTAATTAAATATACACATAAGATTTTTGCGAAATTTCAACTTTCTTGAATTTCTAATATAAATACCTTGCTGAGATAATTTGCACTCTTGCTAATTTGATAATGTGGGTTTATTAATAATTAATTACACATTGCCACTCTTTTTTCATTAAAAAATACATAAAAATCATATTTTCCCAAAAAAATCCAAAAAAAATACTATAGCCTCCTTGCATCATTTTTATATTCCAATAAAATTTTCATAAATTTTAAGTTCCGTTTATGTGAAAAATTATGAGAAAACCCATAAAAAGTGTGCATTTTTCATTATTGCATTTTAATTCCTAAAATTTCAAAATCTCTGGATTAGAGTTCTAAAAAAATACAACTAGGCTATATCTGATTAATTTCACATTAAAATTAATTTGGTCTAGTTGTGTGTTTTCTTATTGTCTTAATCCACCAGTATATTACATTCTGTTTTTTTTTGCATAGAAATACAAAAAAATACCAATTGGAAACCTAAACCTAATTATTCTGAATTAATCTGAAGTTGTTCCTTTGCCTCCCTATGTTCGACCACGGACTTGCCCGGGATATAAATTCAAGATGAGACACTCTTCACGGAGATTCTTCTCTCAGTTCTGTACGATTTGCTAAGTACTTGTACTACAACATGTGGAAATTACACCACGTGCTCAGCAGATTCGTCAGATGGCGCCATTGCAGGGGAGGAAAACTACTTAGGGTTTAATTTAGAAAAAAATTTAGATTTTGGTTTTCTCTCACTCGAGTAGTCTGACCCTTGAGCCATCTTCTAATTAGTCCATTTTTTTCAATTATTTCTCTGATCATTTTTGTATATATTATGTTGTTATCTCTCTAATATATATTTTATTTTCCTTGCGAGGGTCCGGTGAACTTGGAGTGCATCGGCGGTCGATGGACGTGACGCACGTCAACTGTTGAAGAGCTAGGAAAATTAATTTATTTTTGAGAGCAATTTTATTTTTGTTAATTTTTGTAATTATTGTGTTGTAATAATTTAAGTAATTCTTATTTACACCGGCTCTTGTTTGAGAGCTCGTGCTTGTATCCGGACTGGACATTTGACCCGTTTGTGGTCATGTGGTTGATCGATATAGAATATGACTTGCACTTGTGACTCTTAGAGCATTTTTACTAGATTATATTTTTTTTCTTATGCTCGTAGTATTTAGGACCACACATCACATTTAACGAGACACACTTAGAGCGTAGAGCTATTAGTTCAAATTAACTTGTTCATCAGTCACTAATAGAACTGCTTGTCTACGAACAATTTTCTCATTTGCATCTCATTTAGTATAAAAATTCAATTCTACGTTGCATCTCATATGTAGAGTGCGAGGATCACTATAAGTCTTCTGAACTGGACATGCATCATTTATTTCTTTATTTGCATCGGTTTTTCTCGCATCCCTTCCCCTTGTTTTTGAAATTTAGGTTAAAAGGAAATCGGGATTGATCGTTAGGCGTGCCTTGTTTGGTGGACTAATCAAGTGATAACCGAACTTAAAATTAGGCTACTAATCAGAGTTGACCACAAAAATTAACTAAAATTAACACTTGTTTTGGGATATCAAAACCCTCATTGTATGCTTGGCTATTGTGATTGTTGAGAGGTGAGGATGCATCCCTAGGATAGTGCCCAAAACCTACTTATTAAGCCTTGTGTAATTGGACTTATATCTTGATTTATCATCTAATCAAAATTGAAAAGATAAACAGTCGGACTTTTGCGACCATCACTATGTTGAGTAGGTGAAATCTGGATTCGCTCTTGTGTTTGTTTGTTTGTTTTGTATGTTATTCGGTGCACTTGCACGCTTTCTTCCTCGATCCGCTTCATTCTCCCATCTCCCTTCCAAGATGTCAGAATATTGGTCACCATATCCATGTCACTCTTCCTTGACCTTATTCTGATTATCTCCACCCTCTTACTCGTCCTCATACCCCCACCACGACGACGAAGTCAGAACTTCGACTGACTTCCCTACTTCTTCATCCTTCTCACCTACCCCACATTCTTACATCCCTGACCGACATCCACCATGGATTGTCTCACCATATTCTCGTCCGCTTTCTGGAATCAAGGAACAAATCAAAGAGAAAGCTATAATGAATGACTGGCAGAATCAGTTGCCCCCACGAACATCATTCTCACCTCGAGTTGGGACTGGACAATAATTGACCTATACATATCCCAACTTAACCTTAGGGTACAACATGGTGAGAATGATCTTCCTGACTTGATTGACCTGAGTGATCAAGCCCACCCTTACCAACCTTCATATCACCCATTCAAGAGCCGACATATACAGGGGACTGGACTCATGCGACCGATCTATGGACCCCTGTCTACTGACTCCACCTTATGAGGCTCCGACCAACATCTTCCATACAGAAGGGCCATGCTCAACCCAACATTACACGCCTGAGTCAATATGTGTTGAGTATAAGATCCCGAGTTCTCAGTAGTACCCTCCAACTGAGCAGATCTCTCTCATGATGTGTCATGAGAACTTATTGGATGATGACATTTCTAGACCAATTAAGAGTCCAGGTATGAAAGTGGATCATGGATTTCACGGATTGAATCTTGAAAATCTGGAAAAGACCGGATTGACGACACGTCATGTACAGCTTGAGTCCCTTCTACCTCCCTCTTCTGCTAACCACTTTTCCTACAAACTTGAGTCTGTACATTCTCCTATTTCTCCTTCACCTATCAAAAAAATCAAAAAAATGTAAAAATAAGAAAATACCATAAAAATTGAAAAAGGGAAAAGATCTAACAAAATTGGATCCTGTAGTTAGGGAAGCACATGATAGGGAGTTGATTTTTGAGCTTCCCTTAATAATGGACATTGAACATTTTGTCGACCTTAAAAGATTTGTTAGAAGTAAATTAATGCCTAAAAGGTCGGGCAATAAGAGGATAAGGACTGAGAAACATGTAGTGTATATGGCCAACTCTTTGGTGATAGGGAGAAAAACCAAGAGTCGCAGAGTGAAGAGGTTGCCTAGGTTTGATTGTCAAATCAAAGATACCACCTTCACCCATGCAAGAATCTATGATGACTCACCGATTAATATCCTCCCGACCTCCGTGTTTACCAAGCTCAAACTCAGAACTACCAAGAAGTCAAGAGAGATCGTTCAGTTGGTTGATCGATCCATTAAATGGCCGAGAGGAACTATTTCAGTCATCGTTACTTTCCAAGGTGCTCTACTATATGTAGACTTCATGATCATCGACATTGAGCATCGAGGAGAGTTCATCCAGTCTCCAATCATTCTCAGAAAGCCGTTCTTATCCTTGTCTAAGGAAACTATAGATTGCAAGACTCGAGAGATCGATTTCACTACATTGGGAGCACTCCAACCTTACCCAATCTTTGAGGACACACGATATTCTAAGGTAAACCGTACAGTTGCAGACAACCGTGACCTCCTAGGGACAGTCGAGTCTCGTCTCTATACTACACCTGAGATACCGACTGTCCAGACAACCAATGGTTCAGAGACTCCCTACACCTCCACATCAACCACTGCTTGCATCCCCACCACCGTGGCAGCTTCTAGGGATGACTCATAACCAAAAACTGCCCCTGAGTTGGACACGATAATCTTTGATTTCCTTGATTATTTAGATGATCAAACACATGAGCCTATAAATGCCAAGCCAACTGAGACCACTATGCCATATCAGAGACGTGTGATGACCGTGCAGGAGTATTATAGTGCATATGGTGACTCATCTGATGATGAAACTCCGGTCAGAAACTCACTGCATCTAGGATCTACACCAAAAGAGACAATTGGGATCAAATTGACCAATCTTGATAAATTGGTTGTTCGATCCTCTAGTCGGTCATCTGGTAAGAAGAAGAAGAGTATTGATTCTTCAAGTTGTTACCATGAACTCCTCAGGATGTATCACTCTCCTCTTCCTCTTGATGCTTCAGGTTCTAGAAAACTGGCGAAGAAAGTTACCTTCCACTTACCAGAGAAGGAACTTTCTGAGGAGTCCTCTTCAGGTCTAGCTGAGGTGATCTATATCAGTGAGCTCAGTTCGGTTGTTCAGAAGCCATATTTGAGCAAGTAGTCATGTTTTGACCCTCGTTGGACGTTCCCTACACCTCACTATTATTCTTATGAGGACGATTCTTATAGAGACACATGTGTATACTACCCACCCCCTCGCTACCGCAAGAAGGTCCGTAACAAACCTTCTTGATCCGTGTATATTCTCACTCCTCCGTGTATAGTTTTTCTTTCTTTTTTTCCTCCCCCCTATTATTCGCATCACTCGCCCTTGTTCTGTATTGTTTTTCTTTTGTGGATATACTTAGGATGACTATATCTTAAGTATAGGGCGGCGAGTGACTCGATTTGCTCTATTTCTCTTTTTTATTTTCTTTTGTATATTCTTTCCCATCCTCATCGGTTCCCCATTATTGTGTTCTTTCCAATACTTAGTCTGACCAAAGCCTAAGTATATGGGGGCGATGCCCGTTGTGTATTATCCGCACTCTTATATTCTTTTTCACTAGTATTCTTTTCACCCGCTTATACTCAGTACGAGCTATGGCTTTTTATCACCTAGTGCCATGAGGACATTGCACATGCTAATTATAGGGGGGTTTGTATATATTATATATATAATTTACCTATAGCTCATACCTTGACTTTTTTGTAATTAAAACAAGGGGTTATGTGTAAAATATTGTAAATAAGAGGTATAACATAATAAAATCATAAAAAATTCAAAAAAATCTCCTTTTAAAAAAAGTTTTTAAACAAAAAGCAAAAATATTTTCAGAAAAATCTCCTATAAAAAACTTTCGAAAAGAAAATTTTTCTTTCTTCCTCTTTATTTTAAAAAAATATCAAAAAAAGTGAGTGTCCTTTCTTATTTACCTTTCTTTTTTAAAAAGAACTTTTAAAAAAAAAGCACTAACCTTTTTCATAAAAAATTCTTCCTTTCCTTTCTTTTTCAAAAAAAATAAAAAATCACAAAAATCAGAATTACAAATAAATAATAATAATTTCATTTAGTCCCTGACACTTTCACATTCACACAAGACTTGTGATGTTCAAGAACACTTTGTTTATGAGGTCTTGAGATTTTGAGTTAACCAGCCTTAATAATAAGGGTCTTTGACTTAATTATTCACATTTCCCTAATTTGAAAGATTTGTATGCTATATTGTATACTTAGTCTCTACTTTAAGAATATGATCAGCACCTCACATATACGACTGCAGTTGTGATGAGATGAGTTGAAATTTTACTTGAGGAACTGAAATGAGGGATTTGAGTTTAAACCTGATTTGATGATGCGCAAGGATGGGATATCATTGAAGGCTTCATGAAACCTGAGTGTCAACACCTTTAGCCAGTATGAGAACATGCTTCTTGAACTATCTCTTGAGATTACCTAAGTGTCAGGATGTGATAAAATAAAAAAATATTGATCAGTTTGCGCCAACTCTTGGTTAAAGTAGTGGAGCTAGCCAAAAATAATACAAAGAAATGTCAAATGTTGAAAAAGCTCTCACCCTACAAGTCAAATATCAAAAGAGCTTCCACTAAAGGCGAGCACTCCCAACCATTTCAAAGTGTCCACTTGGACCACCGATATTAGGACCATGAGTTGGGCTAGCACTAAAAAAGGGCTCTGACGGACCATGAGTTGAAGAAGGCATATTAGATACTCAAAGGCACACCCCGATGTACTCCCAGGAAAACAAGTGTAGACGACTCCAACTTCTCTTGACGGACACACTGATCAACAACCAAAAAAATACATGTGTTGAGTTAACAAGGCATCGAGAGGATCCTTTTTCCAATGAGCGGGAGAGAAGAAATGATACAATCCCATGCCCTCCATCAACTTGCCTTCAATTTACACTTTTAAGTCTAACAACTAAAGACACAGTGGATTGGATGCAAGAAATGGTTTATTCCCAAGTGTTGAAGATCGGGTTCTTAGGAGAGTCTCTTGGACTAGAACCTTGAGTGACGTTGCGACTCTACTCTTGTAATTGCAGTCCACACTTCATGTCATATCACTAATATATATGTATACAGACAGGGTCTTATGATTTGGGAAATTGGATACATTTTGACTAGAGCTTGGTTCAACTTGTAATTTTTAGGATCTCTAAAATCGAGAGTTCTTCAACAGATCAAGTCTTGTATTCACATGCACAGTTAGGGGTTATTCTAACTTATTCATTCTTTATTTGCTCGAGGACTAGCAAAGTTTAAGTATAGGGGGGTGATGAACCCATGATTCATCATCTTAATATATTAATCTTAGCAAAATCCCTGAGTAAAATCTCAAATAAATGTTCATAAAATCAATAAATTAACAAATTAACTCTTGTAAATAAAATACACTAATTATTGTATGTTATATTGTACAAAATAAATTAACAATAAAAAGCCATAAAATAAAGGAGTTTTTCACCTATAAATAGCTCAAAACTTCATGTTTTTTTAATAACTTCATTTCAACTCCTTTTTGGCTAATTCTTTCTCCATCTTTTTATAAAAATATATATAAAAATAAAAAAATATAAAATAAATTCCCTTCAAATAAATACTCCTAGATCCCAAAGAGAAAAAGACGTAAAGTCCAACTTCCCGGCCAAATTTCCACTCTGTATGAACTCCAAATTCACCAAACTCACATTTAAAGTTTAAGTTAGAAAATTATCTATTCAATGAAAGTGGTTTCATTAAAATCAGAGCTCATTTGCAAAATTTGGATTTTGGGACCTAGGTGTACATTGTATATATTGTATATTTTTCTTTTCTCATTTTTTATTTACTTTTCTTAATTACAAAAAAAATCCAAAAAAATCAATTTATGTTTTACTTTATTTTTAGTATTTTATTTTATTTTTTATAATTGTAAATATTATTTATTAAAAATACAAAAAAAGTTAAAATTATAAAAGTAAAAAATGTATAAATATGGTTTGTTTTGTGGTTTTACTTTTGTAAAATTCTCCAATATCTTTTCTCTTTATTTTATTGTATTTTAGTAGCCTACTTTATTTATTTTCTTTTCCTTTATTTTCCATTCTCTACACTAACTTCCCTCTTCTTTTCACTCTACCACCAACTCCCATTCCAACCCATATTCTTCATCTAACCTCCATTCAACTGTACCAATAATCTAACCTCCCATTCAACTCCACCACCTTTCTAACCTCCCACTATCTTCTCTTTTTATTCATCTCTCCATCCTCATTTTCTCGGATCCGCCATTCTAATAGAAAAATCAGAGAGCTTGGAGTGTTTTGTTGGTGAGAGCGGCTAAGCAACCTCCTCAAGCGACGACCTCCTTCAGGCAAGATCCACATAGCTTCTCATTGCGTCACGAGCTTCCCATCGATCTCGCATAGCTTCTCTGATTTTTATTTCTTCAAGCGGATCGAGGCAACAATGGGAGTTCAACGTAGCTGTTCCGCAAATCCGGCGAAGATTCAGGTAAGTTTTCTATCTTTTTCTCAATTTTTTATTATCTAACACCATTTTTTGTTTGTCTTGATCATTTTTTATCCACCACATAATCACCACCATCTTCATTATCCCCACACCTTCTTCATTGCATTTACCATTTTCCCCTTTTGTATATATATTTGTTATTGGTTAAAAAAATTAAAAAAAAATAAAAATTATCACAAAACAAAAGTCACAGCCGCAAAAAAAATAAAAAAAAAAAGAAATTACGGCAGGAAGTGGTCGACCCCATCCTCCACAGTCGGCCACCACTACCGCAGTCGGTCACGCTGTCGCCTGCTACGGCTTCCTCCCACGCACCTCCGCCCAATGCTCCACCTCCGCACCAAGATCGCAGCCACAACAAGGCTGCATGCCCTCCTCGGTGCTCTGCCTCCGGCATGCCCTCCTCGGCGCTCTGCGCCACCACCGCGCCTCTCCACACGGTCCTTCCTCCCCGCACAACTGCTCACCTACGGTCATCCGCATTTTCTCCACTCCTGCTAGTTGTCTATCCGCCAAGCAGCTGCGCAGCCTCCGCCTCTACGCCACTCAGACACTGCCCTCCTCATCCTCCAGTTCTAGCCTGCCAGCCACCAGCCTCCTTCACCCGCAGCTCCTCCCTCCATCATGCCGCCGTATACGGCCGCAACATCGCGACCCTCTCTGCCCGTCGTCGTCGCCCTCGCGTGCGGCCGCTTGCGCTTCGCTGCCATTCCTCCCCATCGATCCCTAACTGTCAAAGCTACGAAGAAGAAGGTTTTGATTTTTATTAATTTGTAAAAATTGCATGTTTTACCCAACTAGTATTTGTAATTCCAAAAGTATCCTTGTGCACATTGCATTTTTAGTTTCTGCATTGCACTGATAATCCTATCTTTGTGTGTTAATTTAGACATCTATTTCACATCTTTAACTTTAATGAAAAATGTCATTATGTTAAGCAACTAATTGTCTATCATTTGTATATTTAATTGTATTTTAGTCAGTTTGGTAATTAATTAAAATTGTTTAAGTGAAAATTTATATATTTAACCCAATCTGAGATCTTAAATTCGTATTTCACTCATGGTTACTCCAAAAACTTCTAAAAAAATCTTAAATAATTCTTTGAAACAATGATTTAATTACTGTCCAAATTTCATCTTAATTGGAGTTATCATGTGCCTTACATAAATTGTACAGTAATTTTTGAGGAGCCGAAAACCGATATGGTTAATATGGAATAAATATGCAATGATCGTTGTTCTCAACCAATCGATTCGGTCAATGAGAAAAATATGTAAACCACTCTAAAGAAAAATCAAGCAATGAAATGCAAGCGGTCTTCGCTATTTAATTTACCTGGTATAGCGTCCAGGGTCGAACATAAGGAGCACGATTTCAACACTTGGTAGTCAAATTTCAAAGATAATGTTTTTAGTGTTTTTTTTATTTTTCATTTTTTTTTTAATTTTCAAATGAGGAACAAATCACAAGGGAAAAACATACACACACACACCAAATTTTTTTGTATTTTTCAAAATATTCAAAAATACTCAGAAAATTCCATAAAAAATGTTTTTGTGTTTTATATGTTTCAAAATATTTTTGGTAATTTTTTCAAAATTTTCTGATGTTTTTGTGATTTTTTAAAAATCAAATAGTGGAAACAAAGGAACCAATGCACAACCAAGAGTATTTTGCACCTTAAAATTAATTTAACTGCCCAAAACTCCTAGAACTTATTTTTATTCTAAATTATATAGCATATTTACGCAGAAAGACTGAAATCACAATTTCTCAATTTTTTCTAGAATTTTCTACAAATTTTATAAGATTTTTAGTTTTTCGTATTTTTTTGGGTTTTATAAATGATTAATGCACGAAATTTGGAAGAAATTAAAGGGGAATAAATTACACCTACACTATTTTTTGGAATTTTTAAACATTTTTCGAATTTTTATGATTTTTCAATGTTTGGGCAGAGAAAAAGACACCATTTTTTTTAAATATCAAATGATGATGAAATACGATGAAAATTTTATACAATGTTCAAGCACATAGCATGATCGTACAAATTTTGGTTAAATTTTCAGATCAATAAAAATATTTATTTCAATGACAAAAGCCTGCATATGGAAGTCTGGAATACAGGGACTTAAATGCGATTATTCAAAGTTTCTGCATTAAAATATAACAATGAATAAGCTTCATGGTGAAAATTGAAATTTTCCCTAAAATCACGTGCTACGCACGTGCTGTTCCTAAGGCAGGGGCTGATTTGTAAATTTTGAAACTATCGAGGATGTTGATGTAATTTGCCCAAAAGATTTTTTATAATCTTAGGGTTCTTTGCTCATGCTCTTGTTCACGATGAAAGAGAGGGTAGGGGCCGGCAGCCGTCACCCCTCAGATCTGCAGAGGCACGGTGGAGGGGAGAAACCCCGCCCACGCGTGGGGGTCTTCGGCGGTCGGGATGTGTGCTGTGGGGCGCTGCGTGATGACCAAGGAGGTGTTGGGCGATGGTCTCGTATGGACAGTGAGCGTTGTACAAGGGCGGTCGGAATCACGGAGGAAACTGGGGCTGAGAACCGTGCGGTGGTTGGCAGATGTTGGTGTTGCGCGCTCGGGTCACGTAGTGGCGCGATACGGAGCCTGGCGCTGAGGAGGAGTTGTGGCTACTCTATGCTGGGTCGATGAACGGTGGCACCGTGTGCTGGGCAACGCGACTGTGCAGCTCCGCTGTTGCAGAGGAGGTGGTCTAGAGGTGATGGCGGAGGTGTCGCGTCGCTGGCGGTCAAACGATGTTTTTTTATGTAAACAGAAATGAAAAGTTTTTTTATTTAAACAAGAACTGTAAACACAGAAATAAATTTTTTATTATTTATTTTATTTTCCTGCAAAACAAATGTTAGGAGTAACAACAACTACATATATTTTTTTATTTTATTTATTTTATTTATAAACAAAAGATGATGCTTTAATGGTTGCGGATCTTGGCGAAGTGGGAGATAGATCAAGATCTCCGACCACCGTACGTGGTCGGAGGTGATGGATTGTGCGAGGTAGAATAAGAAAATGATGAGATCAAGAAAATGAGATGGTAATCGGATTCGGGCGTGAAAAATGTGAGATGGATGTTTTAGGGATTTTAAGTTCTAAAGATTAGTCATGACATCTATGCAAAAATTAAATCTACTATTTATCTAATAAAAACAATGGAAAAGAAAATGGATATCACCTTGGTATCGGATACACCGTGATGGCTTCGACGAAGGCCGACTCGCTATCACTGAACGACTCGAAGGCTGGGCACCCTTCTTTGACAAGATTGCTCTCGGCGATCGGGCTCCTCTCCACCAAAGATTGATCAAATTGTGTAAGAGGGAGGAGGAGCCCAATAAAAGGAGAAGGAAAAAATCAAAAAGGAAAATATCTACAAATAAGGAATGTGTTTATTGGTTAATTAAATAAAATAAATAAATAAATTATAAATTAAAAATGAAATTCGGATTTAAATAAATTTATTAAAATAATTAATTTACAAAAATTAATTAGCCACCTTAATGGTGGCTATTTAAGGCATAAAATCAAATCTTTATATACAAGGTAAGTTTTCAAATCAAATGAATGAACAAATTAAATAATTAAATCCAAATTTCGTAATTAAATTAATTTAATTAATTAATGTCAGATATTTAATTTTTTTGTTTATTTTTATTTAAGGAATTTAATTGTATACAAGTATTATATACATATAGTATAATATACACATTTATAAATAAGGAAATTATTTTTTAATGATTTTTTTAAATATTATTTTTTTAGATTTTTTTATTTTTAATAAAGAAGATAATATTTACAATTACGTACATTATGTATAAAAAAATAAATATGAATAAATATATACAATAGGTAAGTGGTAATAGTGCACAAACCACCCCAGAAAACCGACTTGTCAACCGTAACTCCAAATTTTATGAAACTATATCCATTTGAAAGATAATTTCTTTAGAGTACAATGGAAGTGAGTTTGACTCAATTTGAGTTCGTATGGAGCCAGAATAGGTATTTCAATTATTACTTTACGACTTTTACTAAGTGTGATTACTTGTAATATGTAAATTATTTTATTTTGCAAATATTTTTATTATTTACAACACATTTTTATTTACAACTTTTGTATAGAAAAATATTTAATTTGAGGTCAATTTATATACAAATAAAATAGTATAAGTTTTGTACAAATTTACACGGAAAAATTTACAAATTATTTTTGGATTTTTGAATTAAAGACCCTATCTCCCCCTACTTTATTCTTGGTCGATCAGGTCAAGTCTTGACCTCCTCTCGGGGTTCGGGTCAGTCTGCATTTATTTCATAAATACATCCTTTATTTTTTTTCTTTTTCTTTTCTTCTTTATTCTTTTATTTGAGTATAAAAAGTGTTAAAAATGCATATTTAACAAATGCATGCAAAATAGTAATTTCATGAAATTAGTGAATCTTTTTAGGTATTTGACTAAGGAAATAAAGCTAAAATAAAAGAATAAAGGCGATGAATCGTGTATTCATCATTCCCCTATACTTTACCTTTGCTAGTCCCTTAGCAAACACTTATTCGGAAAATAAGTGAAAACAAAAACAAAGAAAAGAAAAAAAGAAAGAAATTAGAACAATGTTGACTTTTAAACTTTATATTCATAAAATCATAGTATGGAGCTCTATCGGACCTTTGGATTATTATTGTGACGGAACCTTAATGGGAAATGGATTTAAAACCTAACATCCTCTAAGTTCCAAAAGACTCCTATTTAGGTCTCCTCAACAGTCAAATCAGAACAAGTCTACATACACAAATTCTTATGACTATGATTCTTTACTTGTACGGTGTAAGTGGAATATAGCTCCTAATATCAAAAGTAGCAAAGAAACAACCTCTCTCAACAAGGTAACTCTAGTCTCCCAGTCTAGCAACTCTTTCCTCGAGGAGCGGGTATATTCCCTTCTAAGTTCAAGTACAACCAGCTCAAGAAGAGGGTATGGAGAAGAGAATGGATGGTAACCAGTGTAGCTACCTATCCTTGGACGCATGACCAGTGTAGCCAAGTCATTCGCTGCAAGCTTGCTTACAAACATTTTACTTTGAAGCTCTTATTCTTTTTTTTTACTTGTATATACACTCTGGCAGGCATTTTACTTTTCAATCATGCATGTCCACTTCTAGAGATTCTACATTTTTTCTCTTTTTTTTGAAAATATATATAAGTTGCAGCATGTACATAAAGAGTTTTTCCTCTTAAGCTAGTAGACTATCCCTCTTTTGAAGCATTATTGCAACCCCACAACATGCTGTCTTTAGACCTCAACATCGCCGGACCAGGTTGAGACACACTTCCCTCCCTAAGGAGTATGAGTGGTTCTGCCTAGATGTACTACACTCATATGCTACCCCAATCCAAAAGATTCGGCCCCCTCACTACCTCGTCCATGAATAGCTGTGTGTAGAGTGCTTGTCCAAGGTAAGCCATGGTCTGAAAGAATCATGCATGTGTTGTTAAATATTCGACTTAGACTAATCAAGATGACATGTGAACATAGTCTTATGGACTCAAAGAACTAAGTCACTAGGACCTGAAAAGTCTTAACTCCAGTTCTTATAATGTTCCTCTGAAATTAAGTGGATTAAGGTCCAACTAAGCTCCATTCTTTAATTTTATTTCAGATTTAGTTTAAATGTCAATATTATCCTGAAAAATGCACATGCTAATGCAATAAATATGTACAATGTAAAGAAAAGAAAGCAAAATCTTTTTGTGAAACAATTTTTTAATTTTGAACATTTTATTGATTTTTGAAAAATGATGCACATCCAAAAAGAGTTTTTTATGCAATCTTTTTTACAATTTTTTTTAACAATAAGGGTTAGGGATGAGATACCATATTTACACAGGAGTGAGTCAATTATTTACAAGAATCAGGTGAAAAAATTTACAACTTGAGTAATTTATACTTATATATACATACTGTTGGAATTTTTTGTGTGTGATGCATGTATTCCTCAAACAAATTTGAAAATATTTTTACAAATAATTTTGAAGACTAGTCCAAAATAATTTTTCAAACAATTTTACAAACATTTACAAACATTTGAAAACTATTTTGCAAACCTTTTTAAAATAATGTATACATATTTTTTCAAAATAAATTTTCAACTATTTTCAAAACATTTGCAAATAGTTTTACAAAAAAAATATTTCACATAAAGAAAAGAAAATTTTTACAAGCCAAAATACTTTTACAAAGGTTGTAAATATTTTTCAAACATTTTTCAAATAGATTTAAAAAAAATTCAAATAGGTTTTCAAACTACTTTCAAAATAATTTTCAAAATATTTTAACCTGACGTATTAATCAATATATACAAAAAGAATTTTGAGGAAATATCTGCATCTTATTATTATTATTATTGAATTTTACATATATTTAAATAGTATTTTAGCCATATTAAAATATGAAAGTACGAGTTATGGCTAAAGTATATATACATTATATACGACACCCCCTATACTTAGCTCGAACTATGTCCTCATAGTGATCAAAGAGTTGTAAAGGAAGACATAACTCGTGCTAAGTATTGGGAAGTGAAAAGAATACTATACTATAATTGTTGGACATGCAAGCCCACGGCGAGCCATTATGCAATAAATGTTATTACGAATATCATTCCCTGATCTGAAATGAAGAATAAATAATTTGCATAATAGGTCCCTTAGTACAATTAGGGTTATGTATCATGGCCATCTTGATGATCATACAACTGTTGATTCAATTATTGAATTATAGAGGCTGGTGCTTGGATGAATATCTAAATAGTTAGATTGAGGACTCATCGAGCACCGTCAAATGATTATTAAGAGATGATCTCCAGCCTGAGAAGGAGATGGCAATCCATTCTCTAAAGGCTGATATCTAACCGACCTCTTGATGCAGGTCCTCTGCATAGGAATAGAGATTCAGAGGTGTTAGATAAGTTAGGTCAAAGAGTGACGTAACGAGATCGAGATAACCAAAGTCCTATAACGTATGCTGTCATGATATAGGCAAGCATCCTCTGAACAGAGACAAATGTGTTACTATATGTCAGAGTATGTACATTTGGTAGACCAATAGGTTGATGACCTAATCAAGGTCTATACACCAGCGTGCTGGTGTGCATGAAAGGGCATATGAGTAATACGATCTCTCAAAGGGATCATACAGGATCATTACTGAACCGAAAGATATGAGCTCACCCAAGAGATACTGGGAAGATAAAATTCCGTGCACGGTCGTCTCACTTTAGAAGCTTGACTGAATTTGTAGGTTTGATATATATATTTTGGAAAGTATATGTTCAACACCTAGGTATGATATATTCTTTTGGAAAGAATATGATTGATACCAACTCCTAATGATCGAATGAGAAACTTAATGATAAAACCTCTGAAGTAGACAATGTAAAATTGATCTTATACTTCTGGTTTATTCTGAGTCTTCGAGTACGCAATATGGACAAGTATTGGGAATACCTGAGGGTGATGTGATCATAAACGATTGTATAACAATGACGCTTCCATTCCTAGAGAGTTATGAAATGATTGTATTGGATACACATTATGTGATTAATTGAAAATGTAAATTAAATTTTGTTTTGGGTTGTGAATGTGATTCACAAATTTCCAATGGCAAGATTGCAATATTCTCAAAATTAATTGTGAATTATTTTTGAGGAATAAATCACAACAAAAGTTGTTGGAAATTATGGGAGAAATTCATGGAGATATGCAATCTCATGAGATTGTATGAGATTGCCTCCACCATGAGGACATGGTGGACGGCTACACATTTCCACAAGGAATGTGGTAGTCGTCCCTCCCTTTCCTTATGGGGAGTAATCTCCATGCTATTTTCTCCTTAATTGCTTTATCTAATTTAGGATTGAATTATATTTGATGTATCAAATATATTTGATTTAAATTAGATTATTAGTTGTTGATTTTTTACAAACAACAATCTGGACCATTGGATTAGACATAAATCAATCTCATCCATTGATTTTATATGTCCCATGGATTGGTATCCATGGATCCCAAAACCCTATAAACAGAGAGGCATACCATGCTCTCTTTACACATGCTTTTGGAAGCACATCTCTCTCTCTCTTTCTCTCTACACGCCTACTCTCTCTTCCTCTCTCATGGTCGTCCACCATGGATGTCCTAGAAAGGTCCTCCATCGTCGCAGCGTTGTCATTATGCAGCCCTATCGTCTGCTCGTAGATCTCCGTCTGCTTTGTTGCGCCTTGCTCGTGAAGAAGATGTTGGAGCTTGTGTGTCGAGATCAGGAGATCCGTCGCTTGGATCATCAACATGGATTGCGAGAAGCACGCGATTCATCCCTGTGCTCGCAAGCATCTCCTCCGTCAGATCAGACTTGAGACAGGAGGTCTCTTCGTTTAGAGACTCGATCGCAACCACGCTTCAAGAGTTAATACTATTACTTGTTTGTGGTTTAGAGAAATGATCCGAGAAGTGTTCTTGGATCATGTGGTTTCGTCGCATGAAAAATTTTTAAATTCTGCTGCATCGAGCAACTAGTGCGACTAGTCGCTCCTCGTCGTATTTGATACGATGCTCATGCTTCCATGATGTGCTTGAGGATTCTAACCATATACTTGAAGTGGTATCAGAGCCTTAGATCAATGTTTTTTGATACGATCCATAAAACCGAAGGCGACTTGGGTTCGTTAGGGTAGCAAAAGTTTTATCGTATTTCATTTTCGCATCTCTGTTTAGTGATTATTTTCGGCCCTGTTTAAATTGTTTAAACACTAAAATAGAACTTGAAATTTGTTCTCCATTAAATAAGGAAACCATAGGATCTGAGTTTACATAATTTGGATTCCGTTTGCTCGAGATATGGTCGTTTCGATGAACATGTATTCACTGTTGCGGAAACTGCGAATCTTAACAAGATTAATAAGTTACTTACTGTTTTGATCTGCCTCGAAATGCGTGAAATATCACTTAGGTTCTGTCCTAAATCAAATTAGCAATCTTTGAAAGGTTATTTTGTCTAATTTGGATTTAAATTGATTCAGATATGGTAATTTTAGTAAGTAGGGGTCACTGTTGAAATTACTTTCCTAATCAAGAACCATGTGATTGTCAATTAATGAAATTAATTGTTAATTTCATGAAATAATTATGGAAAATATTTGAGAAATATTTAATGATGATTATTTCTTTAATTGACTTGGCCTCAATCAATAATTGATTAGATTTGATCTAGATCAAAATTGGAAACACAATCATCAAACTCCTTGCTTGAATAGGATTGGGAATTTCTCTAGCAAATTCTCTTATAATAAAAAATGTTTTGATTATTCTTATATGGTATAGTTTCGATTGAAGAACCGATGATCATCTCAAGTACAAAGTGATTGACTCGGTATTATTTTTTCTCGGAGCGGATATGGTGTCTAGTCGGGGATCGCTGGGGTAGCGGGTCGCACCGGATGCGGTCCCTCCCACTCCCGTGGTACTGGCCATGACAACGGGTAGGGAACGAATGATGCCTGAGAGATCATGATGTATTTTTCTAATTATTAAAATTTGAATTAATACATATTTTGAGATAATACCGTATATTCATGTAAAATCGAGTTTGTTGATTAAATTGGATTGATAATTAATTTAATGTAATTAAGTTAATTATATCAAATTAAAAACATTCTATTATGCATAGATGTGTATTTCCCTCGGAAGAATTAATTATATGAATTCATAGTAATTGATTAAAGTTTGAATATGAGGTGGAGGATCACATAAGGGGCATCCACGGTCTCCCGTCAAGGTGAAGGGTTCCGTCGCCAGGGATTGTATGTAGGAGACGCCTATTCGAAGTGGCAGCTCCTATATGCAAGCGCATCTGGATCGGGCTCTTTGCTTCTCGAAAGAGTAAGGCCGTATGTGTAGTGACCCCAATATTGGATCCTCATATTATTGAGGCGATATTGGATTGCACATAGCGAGTTCTATTCTTGTTGATGGTTGGTTCAATTAATGACGGGTCAACATCACATTAGGGGTGGTGGGCCCGGGTGTTAAAGACCGAATTGGGAGATGCAAGTTGTACCTACAAGGCAGAACTGTTGAGCGCGAAATTCGAGGGATTTTTGAAATTTTCTTTTTATCCCCGGCAATGGCAAAATTTTGTTGAGGAAGGAATTTATTGCCGGGAATTAATTGATGAATAGGTCGTTGTTTTTATCCCCAAAACCCGCGTCAACAAAAAATTATTTTTTTTGCTTGTTTTTGCTACTTATTAACCTGTATAGCGGATAGGGTCGAACTCAGGGAGGCTACAATTCCCGAGGGTTATACAATTAATCAGAAACTAATTAAAAGAAAACAAGAATCTCAAAGGACAACTATCCTTGGTTTTTGCGATTTTTTATCTTTTTATTTTTTTATTTTTTGTTTTATTTCTATTTTTTTCCTATTTTCTGTTTTTCAAATTTTTAGTGATTTTGATTTTGCAATTTTTTTTATTTTCAAAAATAACATGATGCAATATTCACAAGATTAAAAATACGCACACCAACTCTTTTTGCAATTTTTCAATTAGTCAAAATGCTCAGAAAAATTCAAGGAAAATATTTTTGGATTTTAAAAGTCTTAAAATGTTTTTGAGAATTTTTGTAGATTTTTCAGATGTTTTTATATTTTTTTTAAAATCAAACAGTGGGGAAATAGGAAAATGTGCACAGCCTGGAGTAATTTGCAACTTAAAAATATTTTAAATACCTAAAACTCCTGACAAATATTTTTAAGACTAACTAGAAGAAAATATCTACAAACAGGAACTGAAATCACCATTTTTGGATTTTTTGTAGAATTTTTTTATGATTTTTATAAGATTTTTGATATTTTTCATTTTTTTTGGATTTTATAAATAATTAATGCGTGAAAATTGGTCAGAAATTAAAAGACAATGAAATACAACTACTCTATTTTTTTTTAGAATTTTTAGAAGTATTTTCGAATTTTTATGATTTTTTGAATTTCAAACAAGAAAAAATAACATGTTTTTGATTTTTTAATAATAATAAATGATCACAAAATGCAATGAAAATTTTATGCTAATAAAACAATCACATGAAGAGCATAGCACAATTTTTTCAAAATTTTTGGGTCATGAATAACATTTATTTCAATAAAAGATCATGCAAATTCAATGTTCTGCAGTTCAGGGGCTAAACTGTAAATAAGCAAAAGTTTTGGACTGAAATCTAAAGAGTCAATGTTTCTGTCCCAAATAAATAATCAAAATAAATCACAAGGGAGAAAGTGCAAAGTTACCAATATACCATGTGCATATCATGTGCCTTGGAGCTCTGGAGGGACTTCTTGTAGATTCTGAAAACTTTGGAGGATGTAGATGTAATTTGCCCCCCCTTTTTTTAATTGAATCCAAATGGAGCCCTAGGGCTTCGTATCTTGCAAAAGGGGCCAACAAGGGGACCAAGGATGACACCGCCTTCTTATCTTCTTCTTCACGCAAGGCGCAGCGGCGGCGAGGATGTCGGCGCGCTGCCGCACAGGAGGTGGCGCTCGGGGAACGGCTCAGGGGGCACGGGCGGCTTGCGGGGCGCGACAACAGGAGCGCGCGGGAAGTGCGTGTCGCGCGCGCGCGGCTCCGCGCGTGGCTGCGCGATTGGAATGGAGAAGGGGGCCGCCGTTGGGCAACCACGCTGGAAGGAGGCGCCACGGTGATGGAGGGTGCTGGCGGCGTTGGAGCTTCAGGAGGAGGGGCGGCGGCGGTTTGGTCACCGCGCGGTGGCGAGCGGTGTCACGGCGTGAGCAGGCGTCGATCAAGAGGAGGAGGCTGGGGGGGGCGTTGAGTGGACGCATGTCGCGCACGCGGTTGGCGTGGGCGGCGCGCTGCGCGGCCTGCTGGAGGGGAGTTTCAGAGCTGGTGCGGGGCGGCGCTTCAGCGGCGAGGAGGCACGGGGACCGGCGCCTGTGGGTGGCGATGGAGAAGAGGGGGGGCGGCGGCGGCTGGCTGCCGTCCCCTCTCAATTTTTTTTATTTTTTTAATTTGTTTGTTTTTTTATGTAAACAGGGAAATGATGTAAACAATAAATAAAAGAGAAAAAGTTTTTTTTTTTATTTTTTTAAATCCGAAAATAAGAAAAGAAATGATAAAGATTTTTTTATTTTTTTTATAATGTTTTCCTGCAAAACAAATGTTAGATAGAATAGAGGTTTTTTTTATTAATCCTGTAAAACAAACGTTAGAACTAAAAGAATTTTTTTTATTTATCTACAAAATCGGGAAGTGCATGGGGATTCGGCGAACGGTGAGGGATTCGAATCCGATCTCCGGCCACCGTATGCGGCCGGAGTTGAGAGATCGTGGACGATAGAAATAGAAGGTGAGGGGATCGAGAAAGTGAGATGAAAAATCGAGTCGGTGGCGGATCAAAAATCGTGGTGAAATTTGTTTATGATCTAAAAGAACAAAATGACGATAAAAAAATGTGATAAATAAAAAACGATTAAACTAAGATAAAATGCGATGAAAAATTTGGATCTCACCTTAGGAGCGGAAAATGGACCTTGGTCGCCTCGACAAGGCCGACTCGTTGTCACCGGACGGCTTGGAGGCTAGGCAACTTCCTCGACGAAATTTCTCTCAGAGATCGGGCTCCTCTCTCTAAAGATTGATCAAGTTGGAATGAAGGAGAAGGAGCCATATAAATAGAAGAGATGAAATTTGAATTTTTTGATTTTTTTTGGTGGAAGAGATAAGAGATGAAATTTGAAATGATTTTTTTTTTCAATTTTTTGGTGGAAGAGATAAGAGATGATAAGAGGCAAAATAAAAGAGGTTCAAAATAATTACAAAATTATCTATTTTTTTTAATTTTAGTCACTTTAATTATTTGAATTAAAAAATGTTATTTTTTTTATTTTTTATAAAGGTTAATTGAAAATAGCAACTATATACATATACTATATACATATGTGACATTATATACAAGGATAAATGACGAAATTGGCCTTTTTGTGTTTTAAAAATTTATTATTTTTTTTAATTTTTATTTTTATTAAAAAAAATCAGTGGGATTAATTTACAATATATACAAATACAATATGCACAAATTACATGGGAAAATTGCACAAACCACCCCAGAATATCGATTTTTCAACCGTAACTCCAAAAATTATGAAAATACAGCCATTTTAAAGATAATTTAATTTCGAGTCCAATGGAACTGAGATTGATTCAATTTGAGCTCATATGGAGCCGGAATTGGTCTTTCAATTAGTGCTTAGTGGCTTTTTCCAAGTGTGGCTACTTTTATTCTGTACAAGATTTAATTATGCAATCAATTTTAGTAATTAGAATACATTTTAATTTACAACTTTGATTTTGAATGTTATTTGATTTGAAGTCAATTAGGGTACAAATAAATTAGTGTCAGTTTTATACAGATATATACAGAATGAGTGAGAACACATTTTTTTTGGATTTTCTGGTTAAGGACCCTATCTCCCCCTACTTTATTCCTGGTCGATCAGGTCAAGTCTTGACCTTCTCTCGGGGTTCGGGTCAGTCTGTATACAGTCTTCCTTTTTTTATTTTCTTTTCTTTATTTATTTTTTTTATTCTATTTTCTTTATTTTTCCTTTCTTTCTTTATTTATTTATTTTAGGTTAAAATTAATCAGAAATGTACAATATTTACACAGATGCAAGTTAGTAAGAATATGGAATTAGCATGATATGCAGGTGTTTTATAAGGGATTTTAAGCTAAGATAAATGAATAAAGATGACGAATCGCAGATTCATCATCCCCCTATGCTTTACCTTTGCTAGTCCCTTAGCAAACACTTATTTGGAAGAATAAGTGAAGAAAAAGAAAAAGAAAAAGAAAGGGAAATAAAGAAAGTAGGACAACATTGAGTATTAAACTTATCTTCATAAAATTGTAGTTTGGAGCTCTGTCGGACCTTTGGATTATTAGTGTGTCAGAACTTCGATGAGACTTAGAATTTTAAAAACGACTGCCTTCAAGTTCTACACATCATTGTCACAGTTTCGGCTCAGAAGTCATCTTAGATCAATCCTCTTCCCAAAGCACACCCTATGAATATTGAACAATCGACTCATGTGTGTGAAAGGTTTTATCTCTTCCCATCCAGAATACAGGACTACCATGCAAATCTCCTCTCCAATAACTCGTCCTCGGGGAGTCAGGTATTTCCTTCTAAGGTATGTCGCGCTGTGTTCACAATCGAATAGGGGGAGAAGTTAGAAGAAGGAGAAGAGAACTGGAGGGTGGCCAGTGTAGTCACCTCTTCTTGTGAAGCTGGCCAGTGTAGCCGAGTCTCCACCAAGATCTGCAGGTTTCTTGAAGCTTGGACCTTTTTGGTCAGATATTTATTTGGTAGTGGCTTCTTTGTATTTGGATTTTTGGTGGTTCTGCTTGGATCTTGTTGTGCCCCTACGGATATAGAATCTTTTGTTTCCGTACATTTTTTGGGGTATTAGAAAAAATTGTGCCCAGCCGACCATCCCTTTTTTGAAGCTTTATTTCAACCCGTACTCCGGTCTTTAGATTTCCACGCTACCAGAAAAGATACTCACACAGTCTTCCAACATCCCATCTGAGTTGAGCTAAGTGCATAGTGCGAGAGTACAAATTGATTCCCTATTCCAGAGTTATACCCAGAATGAAGAGACCTGGTTAGACACTAAGAGTCAAACGCTGCACATTGTCATGTGGAACTCAAAGAATTAAGTCAAAGACCTGAAGCTTCTAAAATCCTATTTCTCGGTGATGTTCCTCTAAGAATTAGGTGGATTAAGGTCCAACTAAGCTCCATTCTTCAATTTTATTCCAGACATAGTTTAAATGCCAATACTATCCTAAAAAATGCACATGCAAATGCAACATATGAAAAATGCAAAGGGTTTTTTTTTTTGAAAAAGGAATGATGCACATGTGAAAAGAACACACTTTTTTTAAACAATTTTCTAGTTTTGAACTTTTTATGGCTTTTTTTTGAAGGAAAAATGCAAATGTGAAAGAAAGTTTTTTTTTTGAAATTTGCAAATTTTTATAGACTTTTGGTTTTGTCTTTTTTTTTGTTTTTTTTGTTTTTTTGAAAAGGGTTAGTAAAATATACAACTATATACAATGTTTTTTTTTGTGTTTTGATATTTTTTGTGTTTTTATTTTGTGTTTTGATATTTTTTGTGTTTTTTTGTGTTGGTTTTTTTTTGTTTTTTTTATGCACGTGGATTTTACAAACTATACACATAACCCCCCAAATAAATGTATTTAAAAGTACGAGTTATGTCTAAAGTATATATACAATATATACGACACCCCCCTATACTTAGCTCGAACTATGTCCTCATAGTGATCAGAGAGCGAACAAGGAAGACATAACTCGTGCTAAGAATAGAAAAATGAAAAGAAAAGATAAAAGAAGAGAAGATGGTGATCCCCCTCCTATACTTAGGATCAAGTAATCCTAAGTATAGTAGAGTGTACAAAAGGGGAAAACCGATGACGAGAATGTACAGACTCAAAAAATAAAAAGACATGATATGAACAACATCACCCCCCTATACTTAGGGTAGAGTATCCCTAAGTATAGGCAACAACAAGAGTGATGAACAGGACGAAAATGAACAACACAAATCATTCACCCCCCCTATACTTAGGATAAATCACATCCTAAGTATAGCATATACACACACACGGAAAAGGGGTGAATGATAAAACGGGAGAGGACAGAGTAAAACGAAAGGATATACAAGAGGAGTGGATGTACAATGGTCAAGAAGGTCGAAAGCGAACCTTCTTGCGGGACCGCTGAGGTATGGATTTGACAAGGTGTAGGTCGATATTGGGATCATCATTAGATATAAACTGAGTAGAATCGACCAAGAATGTATCCTCAGCGGTTTCAGATTGTGCAGGCCTAAACTGGTTATTGGAAGTAGTATGGTCATTTCTGGCCTGGGAAGTCTCGCAAACATCAAAGTAAAATGGCTCGAAATCATTATCCGAAAAAGTAGGATCATTTTCAGCCTGGCGAGCCTCTATTGGATCATCATCTTTATCAAAAGGCCCAAATTCCTTTATAAAAGCAATCAAATCAAATTTGGCGTGATCGGTCTCATCTGAATCAAGGTGAATAGGAACGGACTCATCAGTGGAAGTAATCAAATCATGTCCGTCCTGTCTAGTCTCAGAGTCTTCCTTCCACTCTAGGGTGTCTATCGTGTAAATCCCGCGAATGTCATCAAAGCATCTCCACATTCCAGAAGGGGGAACTCCAAGGTCTATGCTTTCCGAGTCTTCCTCCTTCAAGAGGAATTCTTGGGTTTCCTTATCATCCAACATATAACAAGAATCTCTGATATTATCATCGATGTCAAATTCCTTGGGGTTGGTTAACACTGGCGGGCTCTCATGAGATGCAGGTTTCTGAGCAGTGGTGGGTGTAGTGATCAACACATTGCTCCCTACATCAGAACGGAAGCGAATCTCTCCTGAACCGTAGTCAATAACGGCTTCTGCAGAGGCGAGGAAAGGCCGTCCCAGGATGATTGGAGGGTGCTCCACAGGGATGGAGGTCTCCATGGGCATTACAACAAAATCCAAAGTGAAATTCAGGCCCTGAATAGAAATGACAGCGTTTTCTAGAATACCCTTCAGCCTCTTGATAGATCCATCAGCAAATTGAACTATCATCCTAGTTTTCTTGAGAGGCCCAAGATGAAGAGACTGCACCATAGAGAAGGGTATTACATTAATTGATGAACCGCCGTTAAGGAGAGCGTTATCACAAGAATAGTCAGATATGGAGCAACTCACAAGAGGTGTGGCAGTGTTCCCTTTCTTAAAATATGGACGGTGAGAGATGGCGTAGGCAGTGGCCATGGTCAAGATGTGACGCTCAGATCTTCTCCTTCGCTTTCTCTTCTTCTGTTGAGGAGTAGATAAATCTGTCATGGCCTGTTGAAGTGGGGCTTTAATGATCTCATGAAGGGTGGCCACCACTTCGGCTTGGGTCAACATTTTTTTGAATTTTTGGACCTCATCCATACAAGAGAGGAGGTCGGAATCAGCATTTACACGAGGATTTCCAAGAGCAGTCTGTACAGCGGAATCCTCGGGGTCAAGGTTGGGACATGTAATGGATGATTGTGTGGGGAAATGAATGCGCATTTGGTTCCTCTCCTCACAAATTGAATCAATAATGTGTCTCCCAGAATCTTTTTGGATTTTTAAATTTTTCTCATTTTTTTGTAATTTGGGTGATTGCAAGCTCTCATGATTATCCTCAAATGAATCCATATCCTCAAAAAGTGGAGCAACATTCTGGCTCGTATTTATGTTAAAGAGATTGTTAATCCTCGAATTCATATGCTCCAACATCTGGTTCAGTGTCTCAAGTGTGGAAATCATGAAAGGTGACTCCAAAATCTCAGGACCGGGTGGGCTGAATGAGGGTGGGTGAAAATCAAAGTTCTCTGTTTCCTGAAATAATGGGTTAGGCGGATATGCACAAACATCAGGAGGAAGATCCTCCTGGAAAAAGGAAGGTGGATCGTCTGGAGAGTACGAGGTATCTTCGAAGATCGGATTAAAATAACTCCAGTCGGCCATCTTCGAAACAAAAGATGAGAGAGCACGAGGGTCAAGCCAAAAGATATGGAGAAAAAGGCGCAAATGCACAGAAGGATCTAGCAAGCACACAAACAATCAAACACAATACAAACCTCCAATTCACCAACTCACGCAATGTGAAGACCGTGAAGATTTGATCTCTTAATCTTGTCTGTTTTAGAGTTAGGTGATAATCACAAAAGTTGTACAAACACTTAGGCTGAATTATGGGATTTGGGCACTAACCTTAGTGTGTACGTGAGCAAGTTAAAATGAATACAATGAGGGGGTTACTCTCCCCAAAACAATGATTTTTCCTTGTGTTTTTTTAGGGTCAAGTTTTCTTTAGCAGTCCCAATTTTAGGCAGTTATCACTTGGTTAAATGTTTTCAAAGAATCGCCTACCGAGTGTCCAATTTCCTTTTAATTTATGTGAGTGAAAATAAGGAAGGAGATCGGAAATGCCAATGCGCGATTAAAAACGATGATGCATGTAGGGTTAGAGATGCGTACCTTGTCGCCAGCACTCTACATGCAAGTGATCCGCACAGAATTAAAATAAACTATACTATATGCAATGCAAGTGAACCGTCCTAGATGATAGCTTCTATTAACGGGCAAGAACAAGTTAATTTGACTAAGTCCAAATTACGATGTACTCTATAGGCACAGAAATTCTTGTTTAGGGTGTTTGGACCTAATTAATTACCTGACTCAAGCAAATTAATTAAAGCAATCAATAGGTGGCTTTCGAAATCCGCGGAAAACAAATAAAAATAAAGGCGATGAAAACAAAACCGGTGAGGTCCCCCAAGTGCACCGGCACTTGGTGAAACAGACCCCGCAACAAATGAATGTCCTTTTACAAAGTTCAAATGGAAAAGAAAAATCTCTCTCTCTCTCTCTCTCTCTCTCTCTTTCTGTCTTTTTTTCGTCTCTTTCACTCTTCTTCTCTTTTTCTCACGCTATCATGTGGCTTGGTGAAGAATCAAGCCACCTCCATGTCGCTTGGGTGCTCCGGCTCTCCTAGGATCGCCTCCTTCGCTCCACGGGCCCTCGCAAGAAAAATGGAAGAAAATGTGTAAGAAATACAATTATCAAATATGAGAGAAAAGAAAATGAAATGAATGCAGTGATATGAACAATGAAGTGAATGGAAATATTTACAACCAAGAATAGCACGTCAAAAGAGAAACCTAACTACCCTCGCCGTGCCTCCCCAGCAACGGTGCCATTTTGTTGAGTCAGATTTCGGAGATTTTTGATTTCACTTTTTATTCCTCCCGCAACGGCAAAATTTTGTTGAGCAAGGAATTTATTGCTGGGGGTTGGACGGAAAATTAAAGGTGAATAGGTAGGTTGTTGTTTTTATCCCCAAAACCCGCGTCAACAAAAAATTATTTTTTTTGCTTGTTTTTGCTACTTATTAACATGTATAGCAGACAGGGTCGAACTCAGGGAGGCTACAATTCCCGAGGGTTATTCAATTAATCAGAAACTAATTAAAAGAAAATAAGAATCTCAAAGGACAACTATCCTTGGTTTTTGTGATTTTTTATCTTTTTATTTTTTTTTTATTTTTTGCTTTATTTCTAATTTTTTTTCCTATTTTCTGATTTTCAAATTTTTAGTGATTTTGATTTTGCAATTTTTTTTATTTTCAAAAATAACACGATGCAATATTCACAAGATTAAAAATACACACACCAACTATTTTTACAATTTTTCAATTAGTCAAAATGCTCAGAAAATTTCAAGGAAAATATTTTTGGATTTTAAAATTTTTAAAATGTTTTTGAGAATTTTCGTAGATTTTTCAGATGTTTTTGTATTTTTTTAAAATCAAACAGTGGGGAAATAGGAAATGTGCACAGCCTGGAGTAATTTGCAATTTAAAAATATTTTAAATACCTAAAACTCCTGACAAATATTTTTAAGACAAACTAGAAGAAAATATCTACAAACAGGAACTGAAATCACCATTTTTGGATTTTTATAGAATTTTTTATGATTTTTATAAGATTTTTGATATTTTTTCAATTTTTTGGATTTTATAAATAATTAATGCGTGAAAATTGGTCAGAAATTAAAAGACAATGAAATACAACTACTCTAAATTTTTTTAGAATTTTAGAATTATTTTCGAATTTTTATGAATTTTTGAATTTCAAGCAAGAAAAAACAACATGTTTTTGATTTTTTAATAATAATAAATGATCACAAAATGCAATGAAAATTTTATGCTAATAAAACAATCACATAAAGAGCATAACACAATTTTTTTCAAAATTTTTGGGTCATGAATAACATTTATTTCAATAAAAGATCATGCAAATTCAATGTTCTGCAGTTCAGGGGCAAAACTGTAAATAAGCAAAAGTTTTGGACTGAAATCTAAAGAGTCAATGTTTTTGTCCCAAATAAATAATCAAAATAAATCACAGGGGAGAAAGTGCAAAGTTACCAATATACCATGTGCATATCATGTGCCTTGGAGCTCTGGAGGGACTTCTTGTAGATTCTGAAAATTTTGGAGGACGTAGATGTAATTTGCCCCTTTTTTTTAATTGAATCCAAATGGAGCCCTAGGGCTTCGTATCTTGCAAAAGGGGCCAACAAGGGGACCAAGGATGACGCCGCCTTCTTATCTTCTTCTTCACGCAAGGCGCAGCGGCGGCGAGGATGTCGGCGCGCTGCCGCGTAGGAGGTGGCGCTCGGGGAACGGCTCAGGGGGCACGTGCGGCTTGCGGGGCGCGGCAACCGGGAGCGCGCGGGAGGCGCGTGTCGTGCGGCTCCGCACGTGGCTGTGCGACTGGAATGGAGAAGGGGACCGCCGTTGGGCAACCACGCTGGAGGGAGGTGCCGTGGTGATGGAGGGTGCGGGCAGCGCTGGAGCTTCAGGAGGAGGGGCGGCGGCGGTTGGGTCACCGCGCGGTGGAGAGCGGTGTCACGGCGTGAGCGGGCGTCGATCAAGAGGAGGAGGCCGGCGGGCGCTGAGTAGACGCGTGTCGCGCGCGCGGTTGGCGTGGGCGGCGCTCTGCGCGGCCTGCTGGAGGGGAGTTTTAGAGGTGGTGCGGGGCGGCGCTTCAGTGGCGAGGAGGCGCGGGGACCGGCGCCTGTGGGTGGCGATGGAGAAGAGGGGGGGGCGGCGGCGGCTGGCTGCCGTCCCCTCTCAATTTTTTTTATTTTTTTAATTTGTTTGTTTTTTTTATGTAAACAGGGAAATGATGTAATAATAAAAAGAAAAGAAAAAGCTTTTTTTTATTTTTTAAATCCGAAAATAAGAAAAGAAGTGATAAAGAATTTTTTTATTTTTTTATAATGTTTTCCTGCAAAACAAATGTTAGATAGAATAGAGGTTTTTTTTTTATTAATCCTGCAAAACAAACGTTAGAACTAAAAGAATTTTTTTTATCTATCTACAAAATCGGGAAGTGCGTGGGGATTCGGCGAACGGCGAGGGATTCGAATCCGATCTCCGACCACCGTATGCGGCCGGAGTTGAGAGATCGTGGACGGTAGAAATAGAAGGCGAGGGGATCGAGAAAGTGAGATGAAAAATCGAGTCGGTGGCGGATAAAAAATCGTGGTGAAATTTGTTTATGATCTAAAAGAACAAAATGACGATAAAAAAATGCGATAAATAAAAAATGATTGAACTAAGATAAAATGCGAAGAAAAATTTGGATCTCACCTTAGGAGCGGAAAATGGACCGTGGTCGCCTCGACAAGGCCGACTCGCTGTCACCGGACGGCTTGGAGGCAAGGCAACTTCCTCGACGAAATTTCTCTCGGAGATCGGGCTCCTCTCTCTAAAGATTGATCAAGTTGGAATGAAGGAGAAGGAGCCATATAAATAGAAGAGATGAAATTTGAATTTTTTGATTTTTTTGGTGGAAGAGATAAGAGATGAAATTTGAAATGATTTTTTTTTCAATTTTTTTGGTGGAAGATATAAGAGATGATAAGAGGCAAAATAAAAGAGGTTCAAAATAATTACAAAATTATCTATTTCTTTTTATTTTCGTCACTTTAATTATTTGAATTAAAAAATGTTATTTTTTTTATTTTTTTATAAAGGTTAATTAAAAACAGCAATTATATACATATACTATATACATATGTGACATTATATACAAGGATAAATGACGAAATTGGCCTTTTTTTGTGTTTTTAAAAATTTATTATTTTTTTTAATTTTTATTTTTATTATCAAAAATCAGTGGGATTAATTTACAATATATACAAATACAATATGCACAAATTACATGGGAAAATTGCACAAACCACCCCAGAAAACCGATTTTTCAACCGTAACTCCAAAAATTATGAAAATACAGCCATTTTAAAGATAATTTAATTTCGAGTCCAATGGAACTGAGATTGATTCAATTTGAGCTCATATGGAGCCGGAATCGGTCTTTCAATTAGTGCTTAGTGGCTTTTCCAAGTGTGGCTACTTTTATTCTGTACCAGATTTAATTGTGCAATCAATTTTAGTAATTAGAACACATTTTTATTTACAACTTTGATTTTGAATGTTATTTGATTTGAAGTCAATTAGGGTACAAATAAATTAGTGTCAGTTTTATACAGATATATACAAAATGAGTGAGAACACATTTTTTTTTGTATTTTCTGGTTAAGGACCCTATCTCCCCCTACTTTATTCCTGGTCGATTAGGTCAAGTCTTGACCTTCTCTCGGGGTTCGGGTCAGCCTGTATACAGTCTTCCTTTTTTTATTTTCTTTTCTTTATTTATTTTTTTATTTTCTTTTCTTTATTTTTCCTTTCTTTCTTTATTTATTCATTTTAGGTTAAAATTAATCAGAAATGTACAATATTTACACAGATGCAAGTTAGTAAGAATATGGAATTAGCATGATATGCATGTGTTTTATAAGGGATTTTAAGCTAAAATAAATGAATAAAGATGACGAATCGCAGATTCATCAAGAACGTATTCCCGCTTCTTTTTATCGGAGTTACAGATTCTCATATTATTGGGATGTAACAAAGATAATGAAGGAGATCCGAGATCTTGCTGAGATATAATGGTAAATACATCTCTTACATTGAAAGTGATTAAGGGAATGAACTTTCAGTGTTGACAAGTCAAGACTACTTTCATATAAAAATTCCTAAATCAAAGTAAATTATATATTTATGCAAATTTCTTATTTCAGATAATCCTTCTTTAATCCCACTCAATGTTATACTCAATAATAACCAGTAGAATATCATAGATTGGACCCATGATCCAAATATTGTACTTGCAATTGGACACATAATGTATGTGGTTGCAATATTCGAGTTTCCTCATAATAATGAGGAATGATAATTGAATAGACAATAGGACTGAAACCCTAGGGTTTGTATATCTCTATAAGTCTTGATCTCATCGAATGTACTTTTGAAGTGACATGTCGATAATGATCGTAATTATCAAATAATCCTTATAAAATTTAAGAAGATGTTCTGGCATACATATGTTCTCTCGACATATAATCATGAATGACATGGTTCACTGCATTATGCAGAATGGTGGCTCTATAAGAGATGATGTATTCGAAATTGTTTGAATACCTACCTGAACCAATGTTTTTAAGAGTTTAGATGGATGTAGATACGATGAGTGCCATCATTCTACTATCTATACTCTAGTCATTCATAAAGCTTCATAATATTCATATTGTATGAATTGAATGAAGCTTGTATAAATGTTGAAATACTCTTATATTGAAATTTTTTGATTTCGACATAAGAGATCCTTTGACTTGAGCAATAATTGCTTATAGTTAAAGGGAGCACAATGGAAGCATGGGTTAGACCCAAGTAAGAAGCACAGTCAAAAGAGTTGATTGTACTTCTGTGACTTCCATATGACATCCAAAGAGTTAGATGACTGCCAATACTGCAATAAGTTGATGTGTTGATAGTATGACTATCAAATCTATCTAGAATCCTTAGAGAAGGAATCGGATAGTACATCAGATTAATCTACATATAATCATTGATATTGACTTACTTATTTGATAAGATAAAGTCTAATAATTGTATCTCAATCTTCTAATGGCACTTGCAATTGGTTGCATCTGTATTAGAATATTATAAATTTGATCTTAAAGTTTAATGGTCATCCGTGTTGGAGGTGATGCAATTGTTGCAACAATTTCCATTGGATCAATAGACTTCATATTTTCAGTGGGAGCCCTTAGTCTTAGAGAATGTCTTTGTGACCTGGATATTACACTCATGGTTTATTTCTAAATGTTAGAAATAAACATGATTTCTGGAATAAACATATCATAGAGAGTTAGGATGGATATATTTCAGATAGTAATCTAACATCTAATAAACTCCGCTAAATTAGAAAATTAATGAATGGTTCATTAAGATTTCTAATACTGAAAATTAAACCTTTAAAGATCAATATGAGGATGAAGATCATTTGACAATGACCTGGCATAATATTTTGGACATATGTCTATTGATGAGATCAATGGACAAGTAAGAGATGAAACTTTAGAATGTCTAAAATTTGAAAACTTGCATACTTATGAATATTTTATTCAAAGTAAAATGTCCAATGCACCCTCCCTTGGAATGGTGTAAGATGTTAAGGTATTCATTATCTCATACATATTGATGTATGTGAATCATCTATCTCAGAATAAACATTATGGATATGTGATATATATTAATGATTATTTGTGATATGAGATTTCTTCTCTTAGAAAACTTTGAAATCTTCAAAGATTTCATAATTTTGGTTTAGAACCAAAGTTTGAAGGAAGATGAAATGAATTCGATCTAACCAAGGTAGCTTGTACCTATTAGATGAATTCAAGGAATACCTTATGGAGATGTGAATATCATTCCTATCTCAATCCTCCTATCGAACCTTAACTCAATAGTGTTGTAGGGAGATACAATTGATCATGTGTGACATGATTTGATCAATAATTAATCTTAGCATAATTATCTCTTAGTTTCCAAGTATATATATGTAGTAGGGACTAGATTATATATGCTTAATAAGGTTTTATGTGATTAAGCTGGAATTTGGCACTAGAGAGTGCTACTTCATTAGGAAAATAAAGGATGGTATTGGATACCTACTTTATGACCTTGAGATTCTTATAGGATCTCATCTCTGAGAATGTGATTCTTAGAGGATGACTCTCTTGAGAATCAAGATGAAAATGAAGTAAAGGAACTCATTTAATCTTGAGAAGATAATGAGGCTCCTGAAATTAGAAACTAAAAGAATAATTGAAGATGAAACGTTAATACCTCTTCAAATAAGTTTGAGGATGGATTCCTTGTGTGAGTTGAATCTAACAATGCTCTGACTTCATGTGATGATGCTTCTGAAGATCATATCATGGAAATATGGATGTTAGCAATAAAGTCTAAAGTAGACTTCATATATGAATGTTGTATATAGACCCTCGAGGATCCAACTATATGGGTACGACCCATTATGGTGTAAATGGATCTTCAAGAGAAAGAGGGAACCTGATGAGAAGGTAGAGACCTTCAAAGCACGGTTCGTAGCCATGAGCTACACACCGAAGAGAAGACATCACTTGCGATGAGACTTGCTCTCGAGTGACCTTGCTTTAACCCATTAGAATATTGCTAACTATAGCTGCACAACTTGACTATGACATCTTCATGATGCGAGTCAAGATTGCATTCCTCTATGAATACCTCTCTGAGGATATTCATATGAAGTAGCCCCAGAGCTTCATGGTTGAGGAAAGCAAGATGTGCAAGCTAAAGAAATCCATCTTTGGACTCAGATAAGCTTCTTGTAGTTGGAACATAAGATTTGATGAAATTATAAATGTTATGATTTCAGATAGTATCTTGATGTACCATGTGAAGCTTAGTGCGAGTGCCATTGTGTTCATCGTGCTAATTTTAGATAATATCCTAATCCTTTGGAATGATCTAAGCATGATAATAATAAGTGCTTTATAATCTGGTTGTTCCATACCTCGAGATATGATGTCAAGGTTACCTCTTGGATCTTAGCTCTGAAGTTGTTCAGAAGCAAAGAAAAGAGGGTATTGGGACCGTCACATTAATGGTATACCTTGGACATTTCCATTTTCTGGAAAATTACAAGAAAGGATTCTTTCCCTCAAGATATGGTACTGACCTGTCTAAAGGGATAGCACCTCAAAGAGTTGAGGAAGTGAATGCTAGAACTACTTGCAGTTGTGCATCAGTTATGAGAAGCTGAGTGCATGCTAAATATGTACGAAAGCCAGATGTATGCCATGCAGTGGGAGTAGTAAACTGTTACTAATCCTAATATGGAGATAAAACACTTGATTGTAGTAATAACAATATCTTCAAAGATGATGAAACTTAGAGATAGTGATCTCAAAGTCTTATCTTCAAAAGTTTAAGACCTTGTAGATAGTGATCTATAAAGGTCTTAACTGTAGATACCTTAGGAGATAGAGATCTCTAGGAATGAAGGTATTCTAATAAGGACTATGGGAATACTGGTTACAATAATTATCGAGCTATAGTATCAAGGACACTATAACAAAATTGAGTATTGGTTGCATAAGATGCAACATTCGCATTGGATGCGAGCATTGATACTAAGGGATATGCAAGTGTCGTAAAAGGACTTGGCATAGTCTCTTGGGAACAGAGTGACTGATCAACTTACCTATCTTTTTTTAAATAGCCTATGATGGTCACATGAGTGTGGGTTTAAGTGATTAGCCCATTAATAGCTCTTTGGGCTAGTGGGAGATTGTTGGACATGCGAGCCCACGACGAGACGTTATGCAATAAATGTTATTGCGAATATCATTCCCTAATCTGAAATGAAGAATAAATAATTTGCATAATAGGTCCCTTAGTACAATTAGGGTTATGTATCATGGCCATCTTGATGATCATACAGCTGTTGATTCAATTATTGAATCATAGAGGCTGGTGCTTGGATGAATATCTAAAGAGTTAGATTGAGGACTCATCGAGCACCGTCAAATGATTAAAAAGAAATGATCTCCAGCCTGAGAAGGAGATGGCAATCCTTTCTCTAAGGGCTAATATCTAACTGACCTCTTGATGCAGGTCCTCTGCATAGGAATAGAGATTCGGAGGTGTTAGATAAGTTAGGTCAAAGAGTTGACTTAACGAGATCGAGATAACCAAAGTCCTATATCGTATGCTGTCATGATATAGGCACACATCCTCTAACCGGAGACAGATGTGTTACTATATGTCTGAGTATGTACATTTGGTAGACCATTAGGTTGATGACCTAATCAAGGTCTATACACCAGCACACTGGTGTGCATGCAAGGGCATATGAGTAATACGATCTCTCAAAGGGATCATACATGTTCATTACTTAACCGAAAGACATGAGCTCACTCAAGAGATATTGGGAAGATCAAATTCCATGCACGATCGTATCGCTTTGGAAGCTTGACTGAATTTGTAGATTTGATATATATTTTTTGGAACGTATATGATCAACACTTAGGTATGATATATGCTTTTGGAAAGCATATGATCGATACCAACTCCTAATGATCGAATGAGAAACCTAATGATAAAACCTCTGAAGTAGACAGTGTAAAATTGATCTTATACTTATGGTTTATTCTGAGTCTTCCAGTACGCACGATGTACAAGTATTGAAAATACTTGAGGGTGATGTGATCATAAACGATTGTATAACCACGCTTCCATTCCTAGGGAGTAATGAAACATGTCTAGATTTTAGTGACTCCTCTCAGTAGAGAAGTAATCTGATCTTAGTCCAAATATTGGACATTGATCTGAATGTGATTTGGATTCAATGAGAAGATTAGATTTGCGGTCTTGATTTAATAAAGCATCTATGGGAGGCCCGAGATCTGGATTTGAGATGTGATCTCAATATCCAAGTCACTATATGTGGAACAATACAATCGCTCTGTCCTTATCTCCAAGTATTCGCGGAGAAAGCGCATTATCCTTTAAAGAGTTCAGGATAATTTCATTGTTGATAAAATGTATCCGAGCATTGAAAAAATGGAAAATTAAATGTGATTTAATTATCATGATTAATATGAATTCGATTCATATTATAAAGAGAGTTATCTAAGATAACTAAATGTGATTTATTTGTCAAAGATGTGAATAATGTGAATGTGATTCATATTATTTGGGAACATGAGAATAAGAGATCCAAGATGATTAAATTATCATGGATATGAATAACGTGGATAGTACTATCCATATTATTCATAATATATCATAAATATGATTTATATTGTATTAGTGAGAGCTATTTATAATTTATATTTGTAAATTAATTATTGATGTGTATTGGATACACATTGTGCGATTAATTGAAAATGTAAATTATACTTTATTCTGGGTTGTGAATGTGATTCACAAATTTCCAATGGCAAGATTGCAATATTCTCAAAATTAATTGTGAATTATTTTTGATGAATAAATCACAACAAAAGTTGTTGGAAATTATGTGAGAAATTCATGGAGATATGCAATCTCATGAGATTGCATGAGATTGCCTCCACCATGAGGACATGGTGGACGGCTACACATTCCCACGAGGAATGTGGTAGCTGTCCCCCCCTTTCCTTATGGGGAGTAATCTCCACGCTATTTTCTCCTTAATTGCTTGATCTAATTTAGGATTGAATTATATTTGATGTATCAAATATGTTTGATTTAAATTAGATTATTAGTTGTTGGTTTTTTACCGACAACAATCTTGGCCATTGAATTAGACATAAATCAATCTCGTCCATTGATTTTATATGTCCATAGATTGAGATCCATAGATCCCAAAACCCTATAAATAGAGAGGCATACCATGCTCTCTTTACACATGCTTTTGGAAGCACATCTCTCTCTCTCTCTTTCTCTCTACATGCCTACTCTCCCTTCCTCTCTCATGGCCGCCCACCATGGATGTCCTAGAAAGGTCCTCCATCACCGTAGCGTCGTCGTTATGCTGCCCGATCATCTGCTTGTGGATCTCCGTCTGCTTCGGTGTGCCCCGCTCTTGAAGAAGACGTCGGATCTCGTGTGTCGAGATCAAGAGATCCATCACTTGGATCATCAATATGGATTGCGAGAAGCACGTGATTCATCCCCGCGCTCGCAAGTGTCTCCTCCGTCAGATCGGACTTGAGACAGGAGGTCTCTTCGTTTAGAGACTCGATCGCAACCATGCTTCAAGAGGTAATCCTATTACTTGTTTGTGGTTTAGACGAAACGATCCGAGAAGTTTTCGTGGATCATGTGGTTTCGTCGCATGAAAATTTTTTAAATTCCGCTGCATCGAGCAACTAGTGTGACTAGTCGCTCCTCGTCGTATTCGATACGACGCTCACGCTTCCGTGATGCGCTTGAGGATTCTAACCATATCCTTCAATGACGAAATAAAGAATAAAATCAATAGAAGTCGGTGATCCCCCTATACTTAGGATAATGTAATCCTAAGTATAGAAGATTGTTCATAAGGGGAAAATCGAGGGTTAGAATGTACACTGTCTACCTCCCCTATACTTACGGAAAAATATCCCTAAGTATAGGCAGCAAAACAGGGGTAAGAAGAATCAAAAGAATAATCAACAATCTGACATCCCCCCTATACTTAGGGTAATGTACACCCTAAGTATAACGTAATCACAAGATGGAGATGGGTTGTTAGACAAAAGAATGTGTGATATGGACAACTAGATCTATAGTGCGGTGGGAGGAAGTGATAATCAGGCATGAGATGCAAATGATGTGAGTCAAAGACCACATCTCATGCAAAGTGGATAGGGGTGGCATCGACGATCAGCCGGTCATGATCTAGATATGGCTTCAGGCGCTAACTGTTAACTCGAAAGATGGACGCAGATGACATCTCAGATATATCAATGTTGCCATTGTAATGCACCTTTTTGACCAAGTATGGTCCCTTCCATTTACTATGCAACTTCCCTGGAAATAATTTTAGTCTGGCATCGAATAACCATAATCTTTGGTTTGGCTCAAACTGCTTATGGCTAATGTGAGAATCAGGCCATTGCTTCACTCGCTCTTTATACTGTAGGTTACTCAAAAAGGTTGTATATCTAAGCTCCTCCAGGGATGCCAATTCCGCTCTCCTCTGATCTCCTACACTCTCAGGATCTAAGAATATCTCAGTGACTGCCCAATGTGACTTATGCTTCAATTCAACTGGTAAGTGGCATGGCTTGCCATAAATGAGTTGGAAAGGAGATGTACACAAAGAAGTCTTGAAGGATGTCTGATATGCCCACAAGACGGAGTTCAACATCTATGACCAATCCTTTTGGTCTAGGCAGACTACCTTATGCCATATAGTCTTAATCTCCTTGTTAGAAACCTCAACAAGACCATTCATCTGTGGATGATAAGGAGTGGCAACTCTATGATCTACGTTGAACTCGTTAGCAAGGGCCCTTACCTTGTCGTTGATAAAATGAGTCCCCTCATTTGATATCAAAACTCTAGGTACCCTGAACCATGAAATGATATTTTTCCTCAAGAATTTGCAAACAGTCTTAGCATCTGCAGTTCGGGCGGGGATGGCCTCAACCCAAAGACTAACGTAATCCACAGTAAGCAAAATGTACTCAAATCCCTAACTCTTAGGAAATGGACCCATGAAATCGATGCCCCATGCGTCAAAGACCTCACAAAAGTGAATGGGCTACATCGACATCATATCTCTCTGTCCACAAGTGCCCATTTTCGGATAGTTAGTACATCTCTTCACAAATTCATCTGAATCCTTGACGAGGGTAGGCCACCAAAGGCCAGATTTGAGTACCTTTTGTGTTGTCCGTCTCCCAGAGTGATGTTGAGGATGCTATGTTGCTCTTCTTGAGGAATACACCATCCCCCCTTCATGATAAAGGGTGTAATTTTCCCAATGGTATGACTTGGCCTTCGCAAGAAAGGTCTCAAGTCGCTGTCTAGGCCAACATTCTAGAAATTTCTTTGTGACAAGATAATTCACAATGTCGTATACCATGGAAGTGAGGTGATCGCAAGGATCGCCTCATCTGGGATGTCTCTATAATAGGTGTGATATGATCTGAATCCTCAAGGTTCTCTAAACGGGAGAGGTGATCTGCCACCACATTTTTGACTCCAGGTTTGTCCTTTGTCTCTATGTCAAACTCCTGGAGTAGAAGGATCCATCTGGTTAATCTAGATTTGGCATCCTTCTTTGCCATTAAATAACGGATGGTGGTGTGATCAATAGAAATAGTCACTCTAGATCCGATAATGTAAGATCGAAACTTATCAAGAGCAAAGACTACTGCTAGCATCTTCTTCTCAGTCACTATATAGTTCCGCTGAGCGGCATCCAATGTACAACTAGCGTAGTGAATGACATATGGTACTCCATCCCTCCTCTATCCTAGCACTGCCCCTATGGCAAAATCAGAGGCATCTGTCATGATCACGAATTGGAGAGACCAATCAGGTGGCTGAAGGACATGAGAATCAACAACTAGATTCTTGAGAGTCTCAAATGATGCAAGACACTTATCATCGACAAGGAACTCAATGTCTTTCATCAACAAATCAGTGAGAGGTCGGGAAATCCTGCTTAAGTCTTGTATGAACCGTCAGTAGAAACCGACATGCCCTAGAAAAGACCGCAACTGTTGTAAATTGGACGGTGAATTGATTTTACTTATAATGTCCACCTTGGTCAGGTCGACTTCCATGCCCCTGTTGGAGATGATATGGCCAAGGACCATCCCCTGAGTCACCATAAAGTGACTTTTCTACAAATATAATACTAAGTTGACCTCGATGCAACATTGAAGTACTCAATCTAAGTAATCAAGACAAGCATCAAAACTATCCCTGTAGACCGAGAAGTCTTCCATGAAGACCTCTAAATATTCACCAACCATGTCTGAGAAAATAGAGATCATGCACCTTTGGAATGTAGCTGGGGCATTACATAATCCAAAGGGTATCCATCTAAAAGCATACGTATGAAACAGATAGGTGAAAGTTATTTTCTCTTGGTCTTCGGGCGTTATGGCCACCTGGTTGTTTCCGTAATACCCATCCAGAAAGCAGTAGCAACTCTTCCCATCTAGTCTCTTACTGATCTGATCTATGAATGGTAGCGGGAAGTGGTCCTTCTTGGTGGCATGATTCAATCGTCTGTAGTCCACACAGAACCTCCAAGAAGTTGGTACTCGGGTAGTTATCTCCTCTCTAGACTCGCTCACAACGGTGGTGATACCGTCTTCTTGGGTACCACATGCAATGGACTAACCCACTTGGAGTCAGAGATGGAGTAGATAAAATTGGCTCTCCACCACTTAGATATTTCCTTCATGACCACATCTCAAAGATTCGGGTTCAGTCATTACTAGAACTCACGCAAGGGCTTGGCATCTTCTTCGAGATAAATGTGGTGGGAGCACAGGGTTGGACTTATCCCCTGCAGATTAGCTACACTCTATCTTATTGCCTTGCAGTTTCTTTCAAGAACCTCCATCAAACGAGATTCTTGGTCTTCAGTCAAATCTGTTGAGATAATGACTGATAACATATCTGGCTCACCCGTAAGGAATCTGTACTTCATGCTGTGGAGCAAGGTCTTCAATTCTGGAGAAGTGGGAGCTGGTAAATCTGGCTTTTGGAATGTCTGAGTGAATGGTACCAGATCTGCATGTGAGAACTCTCGTTGTAGTTGTAAATCTGACGGAGACGACTCTGCTGGTATATCTGTCAACGGACCTGGCTCGCTGTCTGCCCTAGCTCTCAGCTCTGTAGGCACCCGACACGGTAAATATTCATCGAACTCCTTCCAGTCAAAATTGGTGTCCGTGTCTAAGGGATCTGAATCTGAAGCGTATGAAACGAAATCGACTTCGCTATCCTGACCATGATAAACAACCTCTATTGTATCCTGTGCAATGAGTGTGCTCTCCGAACTCTCATCTACTGTGATATGTGAATCTACAATGTTTGAATATGTGACTAGAGCTTCTGATTTGGGATCTGCCCAAACTGCTTCATCATCTGTAATCACAAAATCACACTCTTGGTGGATGTCTAGCTCTACCTCTGTTATTTGCTCTGGGTCTGTCATCTGATCTGAGCACTCTTAATCTCTAGCTTTGGTCTCCTCGATTGTCTCTATATGTACACTTTCACCATCAACATGAAAGAATACCTTCCCACTATCATGGTCGGACACGACCTTGGTTGTGGCCAAGAATGGTCGTCCTAAGAAGATGGGGGTATCTGTTACGGATTCAGGGATCTCCATGTCCAATACAACAAAGTCCACGGGGAATTTCTGACCCTGAATTGTGATGACAACATCCTTAAGTAACCCCTTCGACCTCTTAATAGATCTATCAGCAAACTAAAGGATTGTCATGCTATGTCTAAGAGGGTCAAACTCGAATCGATCGAGTAAGGCAGTCGGAAGAAGGTTAAACGAAGAACCGCTGTCTTATACGGTACGATCGAACCGTTGCTCATGATTGAGGCATCTGACATACGGAGCTCTTGCATCAGGTCTCTTAGCTGGCATTTGATTCTGTATAGCGAAGCAAGTGGCACGGTTAAGCACGTGGATTTCTGCATTACGATTCCTCTTCTTCCTGTGGATGATGATATTCTCTCTTAGGTTCTTCTGGAATAGAGGGATGTGCTTAAGTGCCTCCTGAAGAGTCAGCTGGATCTGAAATCTGTCTAGCATTTGCTTGTTGAACTCTATCTGACTTCTCTTTTTGGTATTTTCTACTTTTTGGCCATTCCCCAAGCAGAGTGCTTGAGGGAAGGGGATATAAGGACCCTCCTTAGATAGAGAGCTAGGAAGAGGTCCCTGCTGCTGTGAAGGAAAGGGGCCCATAAAAAGATCATCATGCAACACATATGGACTCGGAGTAGACGAAGAAACCATTCTTTTTTTATTTCTTTAGTCTTTTTGATATTGTCATGAGATACAAAAATAGGAGGAAACACAATCAGAATAATTGGTGGCATCAGTACCACCCACGATATTTATCTTTGCGGCATCAACACCGTGCTCTGGCTCAGCATCTGGTATTTTGGTGGCTTCAGTACCACCATCTGTAACATCTAGAGACATGATGGCATCAGTACAATCATAAGGTTCATCATTGTTGGCTTTCAGTACCACCGTCATCATCATCATCATCATCAGTGGCCTTAGTACCGCTCTCGACTTCATCTGGCGCTCTAGCATCTACATCTGGTTGTTGCCTAGACGAGTCACTATCGTCTAGCTTCCTACTGCTCCTAAGTGTCACAAAATCAATATCAAACATAGAAGAAGTGTCATCCAAAATATCACTAGGAGTGGTGGTCTCTGTAAACTATACATGTTTATATTTCCTCTTCAGATTATTTGGGTTAGGTTCAATCTGAGCGAGTATGGCAGTGATTATCTCCCTCATTTCCTACCGGAACTCGTACATCTCTCGCTAGAAGGATGCTTGTTGGTCAGTGAGTAAGCAGGCGAGGTCATCAAGGGCTGAGTTCTTATAGACTGGTCCATGAGAACCTGACGGGCTGCCTCGTTAGAAATGAGGCTGGCTCTGCTGGTAATGGTGAGGGGGAGGCTGAGAATACTGCTGAGTTTGTTGTTGCTGCCTCGACTGCTATCCTTGATGGTAGGCACGAGGACCCTGCCGGAAGTGAAGTTGTGGCTAGGGGTACTAGGTCTGTTGTTGCTGGTTGTTCTGTCTACCCTGAGCTGGAGGCTATTGTTGGGACGAGGTGCCTCCGGTAGACCACCTGAATCTGGTATGATCTCGGTGGATCCTTGGCTGCTGTCGGTCATACCAAATCCCGTTGACTTCCATCAACAGCTCTTGCTCGTACTGGAAAGGAGGAAGAACTGTCAGGGGCTGATCCTACTAATACACCAGCATCTAAGTGTCCTGAGGTGGTGGCTGAGTGTAGTACTACTGCAACTACTGAACAGGCTCTGCCTGGATGTGGTGAACCTGGCAGTACTGGGTGGAGTGCTGGGAAGAGCTACTGCTGCTAGGATCAACCCGTGACCTAGGATAGGGCTGAGAATCCGTCTATGCCTCCTGGAGACATAAGATATGGGTCTTCATGTCACTAAGAGTCTCTGCCAACTGATCTATATGTGTCATGCCCCGGCACTGCTTCTTCTCTATGATCTATATGCGGTCCAACATCTTATTAATAATACCCATTTCAGCGGCTGAAGACTCTGCATGTGTTGCTGCTGTTATTAACGAAGAAATGGATGGACCCACATCAACCTGTGCTATCCTTAGATAAGACACGGCCTGGGGTATGAGCTTCCCCTGAGTGTAGAGCCTAGTCTGAGACATCACTGTGTAGTTTTCGGCCATCTCCTCATAGATGGCCCAGACCTGCTCTTCATCTTTGGCGAAGTAGGAACCCCCACATGAGGCATTGACAAGCCCCTATAGCTCCAGAGTCATCCCACAAAAAAGCTTTGGACAAGATTGGGCTTGGATATGTCGTGATGCGGACACTGGTCAATGAGCTCGCGGAATCGATCCCACACCTCATGGAATTGCTCATTGGAGATCATGGAGAAGTTGTTGATCAGAGCTCATGCTACTTTTATCTGATTGAGTCTATAGTACTTGTTCAAGTACTCAGTCCAGAGTTGCTCCCAAGTTGTGACGTATCTTCCCAAATGATTCATCTAGTAGGATGCTCTATCGACCAATGAGAAAGGGAATGCTATCATCTTGATGGTCTCCTCATCCACTAATCGGTCATGGGAAGTACTGTATATCATCTCAAACTTCTGCTGGTGAGGATGCGGCTCCTTGGTTGCTATCCCATGAAACTTGGGGAAAATCTGAATGGTCTGGGGTGGAAGCTTGAAGTCGCCCAGAATAACTGGAAGCTGGATCCAACGATGTGTGAGGGTTGCACCAGGGTTGCGCAACTCCCTCATTGTCCTGCCTAATTCGGGTAGATCCTGCGGGTCTTCTGGTCCACCTCCTACTCCTCCTCCAGCTACAGGAATGTCCTCACTGGCTAGTCTCTGCTGCTTTCCTCTGTTGGCTCGCATATGTTGTAACTCCTGACGAACCTCTACCATGAATGCTCCCTAATCCTGAATCTGTTGTTGCATCATCTCTAGGGAGTCTAACAAGTAGTTGTTGATGGCACCCTAATCTAGAACATAAGTGGAACTCAGGTACTGTCCATCGGTGCGTTCGTCACTGCTGCCCATCTCGCAGGTCTCTGCAAAGGCAAGAGATCCTAACTCAGGTGCCATTAAATGAACAAATAACTGTGTTGGTCTCTGCTCGGGCACCTCAGAACTGGAAGAGGGGTCGTCGAGGGGGAGCAGGGTGGAATCAAACTCAAGTTTGGAGAGTGGGTCTAAGCTCTCTGAATCTACCCTAGATGAGTGGGGAGGAGTGCTCAAAAGCGATGCTGCCAGAGGCAGCCTAAGGTATCTCATGCCCATCATCGTGATGTGGGAGTAGTGCGAATGAGATCTAGATGCAAACATGATCAGAAGTCAAACCCCCAATTCACCTACTCAACAGGATCTGCTAACCGTAATGGTTCGGTAGTTTATCTTGTCAATTTTATTTTAGGTGATAAATCAAGCTTGCAGAGCGATTAAGTGAGTTCTTAGGAACCCGATGCTCCCAGGAGACTGGTCCAATCCCAAAGCTTGATCTTTCCCAGCCAGTATGAATTACGGGTCGTTTACTGGCTACCCGATCAATTCAATCTGTTAAGGATGATGCGAGCCGCTTTATTGGCTACCAGAGACATCCTCTCTGGAGAACGACTAACCACAAGACCAGTAGTCTAACGGAAGTTCATGTGTGGCTCTATCCTAGTATACGGGTCACTTTCTCGCTCATGCAAACTAAACAATGAGGGGGTGACTCTCCCCAAAACAAATATTTTTCGATGAGGTAGTTTTTAGGGTCAAGTCTACATTAGAAGTCCCAAATTTTATTGCTTTCACATTTTTTTTAACAAAAAATGCCTAACAAATATTTCGATTTCCTTTGATTATTTTGAGTCCAAAAACAAGGGGAGGAAGTTGAAAAGCTTATGTGGGGTGAAACACAATGATCCATGCAGAGATAGAAATGCGTACATTGCTCTAGCACTCTACATGCAATATGATCCGCACATAAAATTAAATACAGAAAGGAAACTAACTATATGATGCACGAGGAAATCAGCCTTATACGAGCAACTTCTATTGATTGTGAAGAACAATAGCTAACTAATCAGAGAGAGAGAGAGAGGCTTGAGTCCGGTCTCAGATGTCGATCGGTGTCCGCCACAACGGATCCTGCCAGCACTGTATACGACCTCTAGCGGCGTGTGGTCTCTCAAACGATTAAGTTAAATATTTAAATTTATTTTTAGCAAGGTACAATTATGATCTATAGGAATATGCAAGCAATTAAGTATTGGGCCTTAGCTAATTACGTCATTATCAACAAAAATCTTTAGGGGCTAAATCCATGAGAATCAAATAGAAAGTAAGGTGGTGAAATCAAAACATGAAAAATAGCAGTCAGGTCCCCCAAGTGCACCGGCACTTGGCGAAACAAACCCCGAGTAATGTCCAAGTCCAACAAGAGTCCAAGTGACTAAATTATTACAACACAGTTAATTGTTCTCAACAATAAAATAAATGTCTTCTGTCCTTCCCTGCTCTTCCTCCTGTGCGGATCCTCCAAAAAGACTCCAAGTCGTCCTCCAAGCGGTTTCTCGCACCAAAAATCAAAGCAGACAATGGTCAGAAAACAGTTCTAATATGTAGAGACAAACAAAATAAAACAAAAAATGACTACAAAGTCGTGATCCCTGGCAACGATGCCATTCTGATGAGCCAAAAATCGATATGGTTAAGATGGAATAAATATGCAATGGTCGTTGTTCTCTCGATTCGGTCAATGAGAAAAATATGTAAACCACTTTAAAGAAAAATCAAGCAATGAAATGCAAGTGGTCTTCGCTATTTAATTTACCTGGTATAACGACCAGGGTCGAACACAAGGAGCACAATTTAAAAACTTAGCAGTCAAATTTCAAAGATAAATTTTTTAATGATTTTTTATTTTTCAGTTTTTTTAATTTTCAAATGAGGAACAAATCACAAGGAAATAAAAATACACACACACACACACACACCAATCTTTTGTATTTTTCAAAATATTCAAAAATATGCAGAAAATTCCAGAGAAAATGTATTTGTGTTTTATATGTTTTAAAATGCTTCTGGTAATTTTTTTCAAATTTTCTGTTGTTTTTATGATTTTATAAAAATCAAACATTGGAAACAAAGGAAAAATAGTGCACAACCAAGAGTATTTTGCACCTTAAAATTAATTTAAGTGCCCAAAATCCTCGAAGTATTTTTATCTAAAGTATAAACAATTTTCTACACACATAGACTGAAATCACAATTTCTTGATTTTTCTATAATTTTCTACAATTTTTATAAGTTTTTTGTTTTTTCACAATTTTGGGGGTTTTAAAAATGATTAATGCACGAAAATTGGAAATAAATTAAAGGAGAATAAAATACACAATAGTAATTTGTTTGAAATTTTTAGACAAATTTTCGAATTTTTATGATTTTTCTAAGTTCAAGCACAGAAAAAGACACTTTTTTATTTTTTTTAAATATCAAATAATGATAAAATGCAATGAAAATTTTATACAATGTTCAAGAACATAACAGGAGCATACACAATTTTTTTATCAAATTTTGCAAATCAATAAAACATTTATTTCAATGACAAAAGCCTACAAATAGAAGTCTAGAATACATGGACTTAAATGCAATTATTCAAAGTTTCTGCATTAAAATATAGCAATGAATAAGCTGTAGGGCGAAAATTGAGATTTACCCAAAATCACGTGCTACGTATGTGTTGTTCTTGAGGCAGGGGCTGATTTGTAAATTCTGAAACTTCCGAGAACATTGATGTAATTTACCCAAAAGATTTATTATAATCATAGGGTTCTTTGCTCATGCTCTTGTTCACGATGAAAGAGAGGGGAGGGGTCAGCCGCAGCAGCCCCCCAGATATGCGGAGGCGTAGTGGAGGGGAGAAACCCTGTCCACGTGCAGGGGACTTCGGCAATCGGTTATGTAGCTCCGCTATTGCAGAGAGGCAGTCTGGAGGTGACGGCGGAGGCACCGCAGCTCCGGCGGTCGAATGGAGTTTTGTTTTTTTATGTAAACAGAAATGAACAGTTTTTTTATTTAAACAAGAATGGTAAATACAGAAATAATTTTTTTTATAATTTTTTATTTTCCTACAAAACAAATGTTAGGAATAATAACAACTAAGTATATTTTTTTATTTTATTTATTTTAATTATAAACAAAAGATTATGCGTGAACGATTGCGGATCTTGGCAAAGCAGGAGACAGATTTAGATCTCCGACCACCGTGCATGGTCGGAGGTGATGGGTTGAGCGAGGTTGAATAAGAAAAAGATGAGATCGAGAAAATAAGAAGATAATCAGATTCAGACGTCAAAAATGTGAGATGGATGTTTTTTGAATTTTTAAGGTCTAAAGATTAATCATGACATCTACGTAAAAAAATCTAATATTTATATAAGAAAAATGATGGAAAATAAAATAGATCTCACCTCGAGATCGGATACACCGTGATGGCCTCGACGAGGGCTGACTTGTTGTCACTGGATGGCTCGGAGACTAGGCACCCTTCTTTAACAAGATTGCTCTCAGTGATCGGGCTCCTCTCCATCAAAGATTAATCAAATTCTGAAAGAGGGAGGAGGCGCCCAATAAAAAGAGAAGGAAAAATAAAAAAGAAAAATATCTACAAATAAGGAATGTGTTATTGTTTAAATAAAAATTAACAACTTAATTAATTAAATAAAAACGAAAATTGGATTTAAATAATTAATTAATTTACAAAAAATAATTAACCACCTTAATGGTGGCTTTTTAAGGCATAAAATCAAATCTTTATATAAAAGGTAAGTTTTCAAATCAAATAAATGAAATAATTGAATGATTAAATAATTAAATCCAAATTTCATAATTAAATTAATTTAATTGATTAATGTTCGATATTTAATTTTTTGGTGATTTTTATTTAAGGAAATTAATTGTATACAAGTATTATGTACATATAGTAAAATATACATTTGTACAAATAAAAAATTATTTTTAAATGATTTTTTTAATTTTATTTTTTATAATTTTTTTATTTTTAGTAAATAAGACAGTATTTAAAATTATATACATTATATATAAAAAATAAATAAGAATAAATATATATAATAGGTAAGTGGTAAAACTACACAAACCACCCTAGAAATTAGACTTTTCAATTGTAACTCCAAAAATTATGAAATCCATAACCATTTGAAAGATAATTTATTTTAGAGTACAGTGGAAGTGAGTTTGATTCAATTTGAGTTCGTATGGTGCCAGAATCGATATTTCAATTATCACTTTACAGCTTTTTCTGAGTGTGATTACTTGTAATATGTACATTATTTTATTTTGCAATTATTTTAATTATTTACAAAATATTTTTATTTACAACTTTTGTTTAGAAAAATATTTAATTTGAGGTCAAATTATATACAAAAAAATAGTATAATCTTTGTACAAATTTACACGAAAAAAATTACAAATTATTTTTGGATTTTGAATTAAAGACCCTATCTCCCCCTACTTTATTCCTGGTGGATCAGGTCAAGTCTTGACCTTCTCTCGGGGTTTGGGTCAGTCTGCATTTATTTCATAAATACATCCTTTATTTTTCTTTTCTTTTTCTTTTCTTCTTTATTCCTTTATTTGAGTATAAAAAGTGTTAAAAATGCATATGTAACAAATGCATGCAAAATAGCAATTTCATGAAATTAGTGGATATTTACAAGTATTTGACTAAGGAAATAAAGCTAAAATAAAAGAATAAAGGCTATGAATCGTGGATTCATCAATTTTTGTAAATGGTTTTTATTTAAATCCACATATATTTTGTGAAATTCCATCTCTCATGGATTCCTCATATAAATACATTTGTGAGATAATTAGCTCTCTGGCTAATTTGATAATGTGGATTTGAACTAATTACTCACTGTCACTTTATTTTCTTTAAAAAATCCATAAAAGTCATATTTTCTTTAAAAATTCCAAAAAAACTTATTGTAGCCTCTTTGCATCATTTTTAAATTCCAGTAAAATTTTAATGATTTTTGCGTACTATTTGAGTAAAAAGTTGCAAAAAAATCATAAAAATTATGCATTTTTCATTGTTGCCTTTTGTTTCCTAAAATTTTAAAAAAATATGTTTTGTATTCATCACTTAATTATGTTTCTAGAAAAAATATAATTTTGCTAAATTGGACTTATCGCCTATTAAAATTTATTCAGCTAAGTTATAGGCTTTCTTATTAACTTGATCTACTCGCATTTGCATTTGCATTTGTTTTTGCATAAAAAATATACAAAAAATCGCATTGAAAAACTAGACCTATGTTTTTTGAATTTAACTCCAAGTTGTTCCTTTGCCTCCCTGTGTTTGACCCCGGACTTTCCCGGGATATAAATTAAAGCTGAGATACCCTTTACGAAGATTCTTCTCTCCGGTTTGACTAATTCTCTAAGTACTCGTATTACAACGAATGCAATTTACACCATGTACCTAGCGATCGATCGGTAACTAGGAGATAAAACAGAAGGGCCTCTAAGTAATTTATCCACAAAATCACGTGCATGACATGAATCTAGAAATGCAAAGGGTATATGTGGAATTTTCAAAACATTTCATTCATTCATTAACAAGCAAAAAGTTCAGGGAAAATACTACAAATATCCCAGAAAACACATGAGACTACATGTGACTACAACTCAGATGGACTAAAATGCAAATTAAAAATTACATGGTCCTTAATGCAAAAGTTCTTAACTACAAACTATTTTTATTGGACTAAAATGAAATAAAAATACATGTAGGGGAAAAGAGGAAATATACCCCTTGCAACACGTGATGTGTGCTCGTGGCAGCTCTGAGGGTTCAGGGGATGTCGGGGACGTGTGGCTTAGATCTGACACGCTAGGGTCTGATCAACAGTCTGCAAGGTTGCTCTGTCCTACGACGCAGATGGGGTCCAACTCTGATCAGAGGGCTACGAATTGGGCGTTATCGGGTAGCCCTGATCAAATATGGATCTCCATCTCTAGATCGAACGGTATGGGAGGATGCTGGATGAACTCAGCTTGGGCGAACATCACTCAGGTGTGGACAATGATCCACTGGCCCGATGAGCTCGCTACATGGTCCAGCAGCTTCATGCAAGTATCCAGCATCGACTAACATCTTCAAAGGTGTGGTGAACGGTCATATGATGGTGGCGGTGCTCCTCCTCCTGAAGTTGCTCCGCTTGAGCAGTCAGAGCACAGAAAGGGTTTGGTCGCGCACGCCTGAACCTGCAAAGGGTAGGGGGACTCAGGGGCTTTGCTCCAGTTGGGTTGTTGCATATGAAAGCAGAGAGAAGCGACTAGGGAGTAGAGCTCTGTTTTCCAACGAAGGCGGAGGAGGGAAACCTTGCCTAATCTTGCTCTGATGAGTAGGATCTAGGGGGATCAGGTTGTGCTAGAAGATGGAGGGAGAACGAGAGATTCGATCGGAGCGAGTCGATGGATGGAACGAGGCTCCGACCAACTGGTCGGAGCTAATGAACTAAGGGCAGAGTGGATGGAATGAATCGGAATAAAATCTGAAATGCATGCGAAATGGGGAATACCAGAAGGTGCTACAGTGGTCAGCGAAGTGCGACGAAGGGAACGACGGGGTAGTGGCCTCAATCGAGCTGTAGAAGGAATGGGAGGCTGCACGCATTGGAGGAGCTCCGGCCACGTATGAGCAACGTGTGCCCAGTCACCAAATCAACCTCCTAAGGACAACAATAGGACAATGCCACGATGCTGGAGGTGCCAAGGGAAGGAAGGTGGTACCGGGAACGAGCTATTGAGCAAGGGTGGCAGAGGAAATCATTTATAGAACTCCTCCAGGGTCTAGAAAGATCGGTCGAGGGAGTGAAACCCTAGGATGATCCGACTCCACTTAGGGATCCCTGAGGATCACGGATCCTAGGAGGTGGATCGGGAACTAGAATCATGGCAAATGGAGGCTGGACCCGACCAAGAAAACTGGGATAAACCAAATCGGGCAACATATTTGTCGGGTTAGGTCTGGTGGAGGAGAAGGTTGACCCAAGTCAGCAGACCCGGGTCGACAAATTAGAAAATTCAAAGATAATAAATCAAAGAATAATTCAAATAAAACATTAAATGAGTTTAAAATAAAAAATGGTAAAAATAAAAAAAATTATTATTTTTAAAACTATTTTTTTTATGATTTTAATTATTTTATGTAATTATATACACTGTATATACAATATAGTGTATTATGTATAGGTATAATATTCCTATGTATTTTATCTTTTCATTTTTATTTTATTATTTTTAAAAATTATTTTTTTATTTTTTATTTTATTTATTTAAAAAATAATTTGAGGAGTATAAAATGATTGCTATTTGATTTTTACAAATTAATTAAAGGTGTTGAATAAGTAAGTATTGTATACAATATACACATATGTGGCTTTGTACAATGAACTTTGGAGTTTAATTTTTTTATTTTGTGTTTTCTAATTTTTATTTTATTGTTATTTATTTTTAGGACTATATACAAGTGTTTAAAATACAATATGTAAAAATTAAATATTAAAATAATTAAATATAAATATTTACAAGTATAGGTAATACATGACTATTCAATGCACCCCAAAAGCCAATTTTTACCTCGTAATTCCGAAAGTTATGGAACCACCCTATGTTGAAAGATAATTTAATTTGTAGTCCAATAAAGGTGATTTTTGAAGAATTTGAGTTCAAATGGAGTTGAAATTGATCTTTTAAGTTATGGTTGTGTGGCTTTTTATGAGTGGTTTTATTTGTATTATGTACAATGATTTACTTCACAAGTGTTTTTATTATTTAGAAAACATTTTTATGTAAATTTTATTAAGAAAATAATTTTATTTGAGGACTTCTATTGATAAATGGAAAAGGAGAAGTCATATGTACAAGCAGTGCATAGTGAAGAATATACAAGGACGCTATCTCCCCCTACTTTATTCCTTGTCAATCAGGTCAATGATTGACCTTCTCTCGGGATTTGGGTCATTATGCACTTATTTTGTAATTACATATTTCTTTCCTTTTCTTTTCTCTTTATTCTATTATTTTTGAAAAACATGGGTTAATTATGCAATATTAACAATGACATGTGCAATGGCAATTTATTGTATTTACACAAATTTATAGTTGTTTTTGCTAAAAGATGAATCTAAAATAAAAGAATAAAGAATGAGAATCTTAGATTCATCATGTCTATATTTTTATTTATTTATTTTCTTGTATATTTGTGAACATATTATATTTATAAATGTTGTATATATATTAATTTATTTATATAAAATAAAAATAACAAAATAAAAATCATCTAAAAATAAAATAATGTATTTATTACATAGGTACAATGTACCTATATTGTATATACTTCTATTTATTTGTACTGTAAAATTTATTTTTTCATAAAAAATAATAATATATTTAAAATACTTAATCTATTCTATAAATAAATAAATTAGTAATTTATGTAACTATATATATGAAAAAATAAATTATTAAAAATCCATTTGTTGTATATAGGTATTTTATACGTAATAAAGGTTTTTATTTATTTTACCTTATATAATTAATTTATTTAATTTACTAAAAATCCTAATAAAATTATTTATTAAATTATTAACATTATTTTTTAATAATTTTGTAATTTAAAATCATTTCCTAATTTACTTTATTTATCCTTTTTAATCTGCTATTTTGACTTTTCCCCCTCAACTCAAATAATCTGCTCAACCGAGCCATTTTCTCCCAATTTTTCTAGACCGAGTCTTTCATGCGATCTACTTAATTTCTTTGCAAAATTAAATATCTAACAACCCACATTTTCACCCAATAAAATTTCAAAATTTTCTGCCTCATTTTGTGTGCTAAAATTTTGTTTGAAATTGGTGTTTCTCGTCCTTTAAACAACCTTGGAGTTTCTTCCTTCTTCCATCTTTGTCCATTTCTCCTTTCTCCTGTGAGCTCCAGATCTCCGTGAGAGTGACAGTATGCAAAAACTTTGTTGCAGCGAGGATTTGAGCGATTTGAGACTTAGATCCTATGAGAAATCGTCGTGCTCCGCCTTGCCGATGAGCTCGAGCCTTTGGCAACGCCGAGCCGTCGAGGCAATGACCCGGAGGTTCTACATTCATCCCCGGAATAACATTCAACCAAGGTAATCCTAGTCTTCGATTTCATTTTAATATTATTTTTTTGAGATATATAGTTGAAGTTCTGGTTCCATCTCTGATCTACTTGATCGAAGATCTTCTTAGATACTTGTCTGCATAATCACCTCCATATTCAGATGTTCTACCTCACACATCTGATCACCTCCATCTACGCATAGTGGTCGGATCTAGGAGCTTGTTCCTTCGCCATCTGGTAGCTCCTCTACCCATCAATTCCCTTGTGTACTAAACATTTTGCAGAGGTTTGCATCCTCGAGCCTATCATGTTCAATTGTAGGTGCAGGACCAAGAGCATCGTCATTCGATCAGTATTTCGCACCTTGGATTAGCATCAAGTTGTAGCTAGAGTATTCTCAAGGAGCACTGATCAGATCTAACCACAAGGAGAATCAATTAGATTTAGAAATAGAGAAATCATCTAAAGCTAAGGCATCTGATCAAATTAGGCAATACAATACCCATGAGATTGATTCTTTATTAAAATTTCATAAATGTTCATTAAAATTAATCATCGGAGGGGTGATTCCAATTTTTGATCGGTGCAGGTTATTCATCGAATCTTGAGAGAGAAATCCAAAGAGATCTAGAGATAAGGAACTTGCGAGGCACAATTATCACCTTCGTTTAGATCTAAGGAGCATCGATTGGATAAGAACTTCACCGCACTTTGAGCATATGAACTTGCAGAGCAACATTCCATCGGATGAAAGTCGTCGCCACCTGAGCTTTAAACTATAGCTACACATGGAGGACCGATCGAGCATCAAGCATCACCACCTAGAGAGCATTAGCGCCATTGCAGGGGAGGCAATGCTAGGGTAGATATTAGAGCCTTAGGTTTTAGGATTTCTTTTTCTCTCTTTTTCGTCATCTTATTTTCTATTGCATTTTTTTAGCATTTAACGGCCTTTTGTTTCTGAGTTGTGTTGCAAGACTTAAGAAGCACTAGGCGGGGCTGAGAAGCCGAGTTTTTATTTGTCTTTTTTGTATTTTCTTTGTAAAAGAAATAAAGAGCATTTGCTCGTTTTTACATTTTGTAAAAGGGGCCCCATAAGGGCATCCCGACTTGTGCATTGCCTTCTGTTTTCTTGGGGTCTATTTCACCAGGTGTCGTGCACATGGTAAAATAGGAACCTCAGCGTAATTTTCCCCGCGCTTTTTTTGTTTTCATGGATTTTTGTGGCTATGTTATTGGATTAGGTTTTTATTTTAGTCTGTGCATCCATATGTCTCATTAGAACTAAGGACGCATAATCTAGTTTTTCTTCCCTTAGGAAAAAAAGGAAAAGACAAAAATACATTAGGCGTTGTTTTCAAACAGGTTAAAAAAGTGATAACCAGAAAATTAAAACTAGGACTGCTAATTCTATTTAATAATAAAAATAAACGTAAAGGACTCTACTTGTTTTGGGAGAGCAATTCATGCATTGGCTTGCAGGTACTCTCTAGATAGTGAGTAAGGGACAACACTTAAGGTTAGATCCAGAGCCTAAATTTTCTTCGAGACTAATGATTCTAAAAACGATTAGCTCCTTCCCAATGAGGACTCATGGGTAGTCAAAAATGGTTTGGGTTTCCTTAGCAGAGTGGGTGGTTTAGAGGACACTGCACAAGGCTCTTTCCTCAAGTAACGGGTAGTCGTTTTACGGTCCGCACTTACTCCCATACTAGCTGAAAGTAGGTGCAACTAATCGTAAGGACTCGGGATAGTCTTTTGGGAAATTCAGTCACCTAACAGCTTGCTAAATATGTTGATAAAACTACATTGTCACGTAACTCTAAAACTTAAAAGATTAACGACCGAGATTTCTTAGTCATCATCGCGTTAAGTTGGTGAAATTAGGGTTTTCTTTGTGTTTGATTGTGTGGTATAAGTCCAAGATCTCTGCATTTCTAGAAGTCACTCGTCATTCATGTCTTGTCATCTAGAGTTAGTTTTTTTAGTCACGATGATGGGTATACGGTCTCTTAGGAAGACTCTTACGGCATCGCTTCAACGCACACCTACTCGTTCATCTAGGTCGGTTCAGGAGAATCCTCTCTTTGAACCAGAGTTTTCTTAGTCTCCTCCATTGATTTCATCCTCCAGGTCGGTTCGCAAGAACCTCCTATTTGAGCCGAATTCGAGACATTCTTCCTCTTCCAGGTGTGATCTTGACCCTAGAGGTTCTTCTCATTCACCATGTTCTTCTCCACCTCCCACTACCATCCCACAACTACATATATATTTATAAGAGCCAGACATGGATGCATTCTCCTTTCCAGAGATAGTTCTGAGTGGGAAGGGAGTATGGTCGCAATAGGTTTCGGAGATTCCAGATCAAGCGGTGATCAACGTCGGTCTTCTTGCTTCCCTTGAAATTATGTAGACCCATATTAGGGAGCAAGACTTTCTGATGACTGAGGTTCGAGCTAATTTGAAACAGTTGAGAGAGAAGAGATATGTTTCAAAGGATGATGAGAAAAATAGAGAGGAGAGGGTCCCTACAGATCATGTACGTACGATGAGACAGCTTCACACACATGGAGCTTCTTCTACTAGTAGGTTGATTTGACTTCCTATCATTCATGGTTCATTTGTCCTCACACCTGAGATTATTCAGATTTTGCCCATCTTTCGAGGGAAATTTACTGAGGAGCCACATTCACATCTCCGAGAGTTCGATTTGATATGTAGTACAGGACATGACTCCCAAGTTGATAAGGATACCATCCGGATGATAGCTTTTCGGTTCTCCCTGGCTGATGAGGCCACATACTGGTTGCACATTGAGGGAGAGTTGTTACTACATGGGAGCAGCTTTGTACCGTGTTCCTGAATAGATTTTACCCCATTGTATATACAATCTGTCATTACCAGCTTTACCATGTTAGGGAGAGAGCTATTCCATAAAGCATGGGACTGTTTTAGAGACCTGATTGTTAGGTGCCCCCAGCACGGTATTTCAAAGCCAAGTTTAGTTCAGAGTTTCTTCAGTGGGTTGACACCTGATTACAGAGATTGGTGATTTCTGTTTGTGGTGGCTCATTCTCTACAAAGCATGAGGATGTTGTTTGGGATATTTTCGAGGAGATGGCATCTCATCATGCCACCTTAGCCCAGTCAGATTCTCATACACAGATGGAGTTACCTGCATTTCTTCACCAATCTATCGTGACACAAGTTGAGGGGGGAGTATTATTTAATATGGATCTGTACTATTCACATTGAAGTTAGTCATTTGTGAGTATATTTTATGGCTCATATATATCTCATACACATATATCTCATATATATAAATATAGGAATTTGTTACAAGCGAGTTCATAGGATTGTTTCATCCATAATAGCTTTATGTCAAAATCTTAGTTTGACTTTGCACCATTGATTCCACTATGATTGATGATGGAGTCTTTGTCAGTTGATATGAGGGCTCTTAGTCAGAGATTGGACCACCTTGAGCATATTGAGACTAGATGCCACCAGTTACACAAGCTCGCTAGGATCGACGAGCTTTTGAGGAGCATTAGTAACCTTAAGAATCAGATTGTACAGATGACATGTATTCCATCTTAAGGGTCACCGGATGATTCCTTGAGCAGAGATAGAGAGAGAGAGCTTTATTTTCATCCGATACACAGTCTCCAGTATAGCAGATACATTACTTTCAGTAGGAGTATGTTCCATACCCTCTTGTTCATGAAATCGAGCCTCATCAGATTTAAACTTTTATTCAGTGGACACCAGACTCTCTCTTGCAACAGTCACCTCAGCAGTTTTTAGATTACTCATCCAGATCTCTAGGATATTCCTATGAGAACTCATCTTTAGATGATCTTTCCTATAGGACTACCAGTTAGTATGATATGAATAGGTGAGATATGGATGATTTCAAGAAGCAGATGTTGGATCTTGTACGAGATCAGATCGCCATGCAGACCCAGCAGATAGATTCTACTTCTCAATCACATATGTCACCAGATGATGTGGAGGGTGTTGATTTCATATCTCTGAGGAGTGGTAGAGTCCCAGTCGGTAGTGACTCAGGTAGGTATGTTATAGATGCACTAATAGATGATACTTTTGAGGCAATGGAGCATGATGATGATAGCAGTACTGATGCCGCTAGTGTCCATGAGGATCTGGATGGTTGTAACGATGCCACCAAGACTGAGGAGCACAATGCAGAGATAGTTGTGTTACCATCTATCATACATAGTAATTACGAGACAAAAACTAAAAAATGGAAAAAAAGGAAAATCTAGAAAAAGAAATAAAAACAAGATAGTTTATTGAGCTAGAGCTCATGTGTCTACTTATGGTGATCTTCATGGAGCTAGTCCTAGTTTTAGAAAAAGATTTGTTTCTTCTTCTTTTATTGATCCTCTGGGTGTACAGACTAGTGGGGAGGATGTCCAGATTCCTTTTCCCCAAACACTCCGATTGGAAAAAGGATATAAAAAAGAAAACCACAAAAAGACTCAGATAACTGCTTTGACGAAAGAGATGTTAGACAAACTCACTATCCATCTTACTCTTTCGGAAGCCTTGGCACACATACCTCTTCTATAGAATGGTCTTAAGGAGAGAATTATAGTTCCTAGAAAGAAGAGTCGGTGTAATCATTATTCTAAGATTCATGTGTTTACCAAGGAGACTTGCCATGCCATTCATAATCGTCTCCCAGCCAAGCATTTAGACATTGGAGAACTATATGTCAGATGCAAGATTTTAGAGCAGAAATTTGATTGTACATTATTAGATAGAGGACCCTCAATCAATCTCGTTCCTTCTTCCTTACTCAATAAGTTCGAGTTCGGACCTCTTTGACCAAGCAGGATGGCCTTACAGTTTGATGATGGATCAGTCAAGAGGCCGAAGGGATTGATTGAGGATGTTATCATCACTATTAAGGGTTTGCAATTCCCTGTGGACTTCGTCGTGTTGGACATGGTGGTCTCTAGTGTGTGGTTGATACCCTGATCATATTACGATGAACTTTTAAGACGATAACAAAGGTCGTTTCTGATTATGGTACCGGGAAGGTGTACTTTTGCATCCAGGACGAGAGTATACATATAGAGACGACCCAATACCTCAGAGCCGGATCAGTTGGCTTAGAGCGAGCATCTGATGACGAGCCAGATAGTCACCATGACTGTGATTTTGTGCAAACAGATGATGAGGCAGTTGGGCTGAACCAAGAACACGATCTTTCATCGCATTTTCAGGAGAGTCGGAGATACATATACTTGATGATGGGAGATTGGAAAGCACATTAGAGCAGACACAGTTAGAGGCTGAGGTATACAATTCTGATGATGATCATTCCGAGTTTCACTATTATTTTTCTGATGTTGATCCCTCCAACGTAGACGCGGATTTTGATTGGCAGATTTTTGATGAGTATATTTTGCGTCTGATTTCAGCTGAGCCTACAATTAGCCTGAAGACTGATCTAGTGTAGTATAGTCAGTTAATCAGATGAGCAGTCTTCAGATCAGTCTGATCTAGAGCAAGATGAGCTTGTACCCAATTGTTGGAGAGCCTAAAATCTTTTCGATCATTATTATGTCTGATTTGACCAAAGATCAAGAATCTCGTCTGATGGAGACTCTTGAAAAGAATCACAAGGTAATCGGATGGTCAGTAACAGATCTCCATGGGATTAGTCCGGCCCTGTGCTCCCACCACATTTTTCTTGAGGATGATGCCAAACCATCTCGTGAGTTTCAGCGCAGGTTGAACCCGAATCATCGAGAGGCTTGTTATGAAGGAAATATCCAAGTGGTGGAACGTCGATTTTATCTATATCCCATCTCCGACTCCAAGTGGGACAGTCCACTGCATGTGGTACCCAAAAAAATGACTACCACTATAACAATTAATGAGGATGGAGGGGAGATCGCTATCGAGTACCAACTTCTTGACGAGTATGTATGGACTAGAGACGATTGAATAAGGCGACTAAGAAGGATCACTTCCCTCTACCGTGTATTGATCATATTATCGAGAGATTGGATGAGAAGAGCCATTATTGCTTTCTTGATGGGTACTCAGAGTATAATCAAGTGGCCATTGCACATGAAGACCAAGAAAATTTGACGTTCACATATCCATTTAAAACATATGCTTTTAAACGGATGCCCTTTGGATTATTTAATGCTCTAGCTACATTCCAAAGGTGCGTGATTCAATCTTCGTGTACATGGTGGGTGACTTTTTGGAGGTCTTCATGGATGACTTTTCAGTCTAGAGCGATGATTTCGATTCATTTCTTTCTAGCCTAGACAACGTTCTTGAGAGATGCATTGAGTTTAAACTTGTTCTTTCATGGGAGAAGAGTCATTTTATGATGACTAAGGGAACGGTCCTTGGTCATATGATCTCCATCAGGGGTATGTAGGTCAATTCGGCCAAGTGTATATCATTAAGAAACACAATCCACCGTCCAATTTGAAGCAGTTACGACCTTTTCTAGGGCATGATAATATCTACCGACGTTTTATTCGATACATCAGTAAGATTTCCCCGCCGTTATTTGAACTTCTAGCGAAAGACACCGAGTTTATTGTTAGTGATAAGTGTCTTTCAGCTTTTGAGATTCTCAAGAGCATGGTTGTAGAGGCTCCTATCCTTCAACCACTTGACTGGTCTCTCCCATTTGATATCATGACGGATGCCTTCGATATTACCATTGGGGCTGTTTTAGGATGGAGGAGGGATGGCCTTCCATATGCCATATACTACATTAGCAAGAATTTGGATTCCTCCCAGCAGAATAACACCGTTATAGAGAAAGAAATGCTAGTTGTAGTATTTGCCTTAGACAAATTTAGGTCCCACATTTTAGGATTTAAGGTTACCATTTTCACTGACCATACCGCCATCAGATACCTTATGGATAAGAAGGATTCCAAGCCACACTTTACCAGATGGATCCTTCTATTCCAGGAGTTTGATATTGAGATTAAGAATAAGCCTGGAGTCAAGAATATGGTGGTGGATCACGTTTCATGATTAGAGCTACACAAGACTTCTAAGTTAGTTCGATACAGCTATCACTAAGACTTTTCCAGGTGAGGTGATTCTTGCTGTCACCTCACTCCCATGGTATGCTAACATTGTGAACTTTCTTGTTGCAAAGATAGTCCCACAAGGTTGGTCCAGGTAGAGACTTGAGACTTTCCTTGTGAAAGCCAAGTCTTACCATTGGGAGGATCTGATCCTTAATCATGAAGGAGCGAGTTATGTCTGGTGTCGGTGTATTCCTCAGGAGGAATATCATAGTCCTCATGTATTGTCATAAATTTAAAGCTGGAGGACACCATTCAGGGAAGAGGATAGCACAAATGATGCTTCAATCCGGTCTTTGGTGGCCTACTTTCATTGTGGATGCTCATGCATTCATGAAGAGATGTACTAACTGTTAGATTATGGGCACTTGTGGAAAAAGAGATATGATGTCGATGCAGCTGATTCACTTCTATGAGATTTTCGATGCATGGGGTATCAACTTTATTGGCATGTTCCCCAAGAGTCAAGGATTTGAATACATTATATTTGTTGTAGATTATGTGAGTTGTTGGGTTGAGGCTATTCCTGCTCGAGCCGCTGATGAAAACACAGTTTGCAATTTACTAAGGAAGCATATCATTTCACAGTTCGAGGTCCCCTGAGTTCTTATTTCAGATGGGGGTAGACACTTCAACAGTGACAAGGTAAGGACACTTGCTAGTGAGTTCGCTATAGACCATTGGGTAGTTACTCCGTATCACCCTCAGACGAATGGTTCAGTCGAGGTTTCAAATAGGGAGGTTAAGACAATCTTGAAGAAGGTTGTTCGTCCAAATCAAAAGAATTGGTCACAGCTTTTGGACTCGATTCTTTGGACCTATAGAACATCCTTCAAGACACTATTGGGTACATCTCCCTTTCGGCTCGTTTATGGCAAGCCATGCCACATACCTGTTGAGATCAAACACATTTCATGGTAGGCAGTGAAAGAAGTAATCTTTGGTTTAGAAGATGCCGGAGATCAGAGGCAGACAGAGTTGGCAACCCTGGAGGAATCGAGAGATGAGGCTTTCACGAGTAGACTTCATTATAAGAAGCAGATGAAAGAATGGCATGATGCACACACCATCCATAAGTAGTTTGAGCATGATTAGAATGTTCGGCTATTTGATAAAATATGTGAGACTCAAGTTATTTTTAGGGAAACTTCAGAGCAAGTGGAAAGGCTCTAATATACTGCGAAGGTGTATAACAACAGTAGCATTGACATATCTGAGTTGTCTTCTGAGTACACCTTTCGAGTCAATGGTCATCGTTTGAAAGCATTTCTTGATCATGAGTCACCGACCATTGAGGATGCCCACATTCATTATGTATGAGATTTGTTCTTCACTCTTCATATTCTACAACTCATACATGAGTTTTACGATGACTTGTTCATTCTTTTTCACCTTGTAAACATGTGTTTTCGATTTTATTCATTCATTCGTCCGTTTGTCATACACCCCTAAGTATTGCTTAGGATTTTTACTATACATAGGATGTACTTTATCCTAAGTATCGGGGGGTATATACATTGTGTTATTCATATTGTTCTGTTCTATTGCCCCTGTTGTTGCTTATACTTAGGGTGCTTTACCCTAAGTATAGGGGGTTATATTACTCAGTACGTCTTTTGAGTGTTTTCGATTTTGTGTATCGTCTTCTCTCTCGTGTGTCCCTCAACTGATGATACTCTTATCTATACTTATGGATATTTTACCCTAAGTATAGGGGGTGACAAGCTGATTCGTTGATTGTGTACATTCTCTTGGCATCGATCATCTGCATTTTTTAGTCTCTTATCCTTAAGATGAGTTGATCCTGAGTATAGTGGGGATCATTGACTTCTATTTGGTTGTTTGTTATATTCATTGACTCGTTGTAGTATAGTATTCTTTTCACCAATCTATACTTAGCTCGAGTTATGTCTTCGTTTATCTCTTCTTTGGTTACTATGATGACATAGTTCACACTAAGTATAGGGGTGTCGTATATTATATATATATATATACATTAGAAGTAATAACTCATGATTTATTGTATTTTTAATAATATGGCTCTAAAAGCATGGGTATATATTTTGGGTTTTTAAAAAGCTGATAGAAAATGGTAAATATGACTTACAAAAATTTTGTCTTAAAAGTTGTATATAAAATGTGTTGTAAAATACTTGGACAAAATTCTTAATTATATAAAATTTGTAAATAAAATTCTTTTGTAAAATTTTTTATAAAATATATATAATCTTATGCTGATATATAATGTGTATAAAATTCTTTGTAAAAATGTCTATAATTCTTGTAAATTCATGGAAATTGATTTAAGCCACTGACTCTTTGTAAAAATTCCAAAAAATAAAAGTTTTAAAACCCAGTAAAATTTGCAAAATTCTTTAAAAATTACAGAAAAGGCTTAATTTGAAAAAACTACTTCATAAAAATTTGTTGCATTCACAAGTATATTTCAGAACAAGTTTGATTCTTGAACCAAATGGATCTAAGTCTGAAGGATGGAGCATTGGTTTAGGCTTTAATCCACCTAATTCTAAAGGGACTTTATTAGGAATTGGAATTATGACTCTTCAGGTATTTTCAACTTAATTCTTTGGGTTCCATGAGACCGTGTTCGGAATTCAACTTAAACTTGTTTAAGTAGGACCCCTGGCATCATCCGTTTAATTTTTCTTCTCTTGAACCAATTTTGAACTCATGCACTCTACACTTAGCTCAACTTGCATGGGGTTGTGAAGGGAAGTCCATTTTGGTGGTGCATTTTCATCCTTGTCTAGAAGCGTAGACATCTAAAGATAGGAGTGTGAGGTTGAAATAAGGCTTCGGATGAGGGAAGGATGTACTGGCACAATTTTTTCTAGGACCACAAAAAAATGGCGGAAAAAAAGATGATATATCTGTTGGGGCACAAAAGATCAATGCAATGCAACAATCATTTTCTACCAAAAAGAAGCCAAATACCAAATATAAATATGATTACAATGGTCCAAGCTTTAGATAGCTTGCATATCTTAGTGGAGACTTAGCTAAACTGGCCAAGCTTCACAAGAGATGTGACTACACTGGTCACACTCCAGTTCTCTTCCCATTCTTTTACTTCTCTCTCTATTCGATTGTGGACACAACACGACCTGACCATATAAGGAAATACCCCCTCCTCGAGGATCGAGTAGCTACATGAGGGCCAAATGGGAGTGTATTACTGGGATGGGCAGTTTCTTCTCTTCTTTAAGCAGGAAGAGCTAACTCCCTTCACTCACATTACAATTTGACTACAAAGCTGAATAGTTTGGGTGATGGATGGGTGGATATGAGCTAGCTTTTGAGGTGAACCTCTATAGGGATTTGTGGAACTTGAGGGTTGTTGAGACTTAAATCCTAATTCTAAGATCCTGACAAACTATTAATCCAAAGGCCTATTCCAAGTTCTTGATTTTGGGTGAAGTGAAAATTTGGTTTAAAGAACAAGCATGTTCTAAATTCATTTATTTTTTCCATTTTATTTTATTTTTTAGCTTTCACTTATTTATAGAATAAGTGTTTTCTAAGGGACTAGCAAAGGTAAAGTATAGGGGAATGATGAATCCATGATTCATAGCCCTTATTCTTCCATTTTGGTTAAAATCCTTGATAAAATACATGTAAATATTCACTAATTTTCACTAATTAAAATTCTAACCTCATTTGTTAATATATTTAACACTTATTTTATCCAAAATAAAATAATAAAGAAAAAAATAAAATAAAAGAAGGATGTAGATATGAAATATGTACAGACTGATCCTAACACTGAGACCAGGTCAATATTGACATGGTTGACAAAATAAATAAGTAGGGGGAAATAAGGATCCTAATTTATAAAAATGTTAGAAAATAAAGATCATAAAAGTACATTTACATAATTTTCGCCTTTTACAAATATTCACCTATTCTATTTATCATTCAGAAAATATCAAATTAAAATATTTTCTTCATGAATGTTGTTTATAATAGTTTATATTAATTATAAAGATATCAGAAAAATTATTTAACATGTATATAATTAATTATGATGAACCTAAAAAGCCGTAAATGCCAATTTCCAAGGTTCATAACGAGATAGAAAACTTCAAATTGACCAAACTAACTTTAAACTTCATTATAATTAATACTATTTATTAAAAATATAAAAAACATATTAGAATAAAATGTGTGATTTTGGCCTTTGGACCCCTTTTGTGTGTGTGTGTCTATACTATGTGTATAATCGTCAAGATTTCTATTTAATTTGCTAACCCCATTTAACTTAGATCTTCTTCTAGTGTGTTTATAAAAAAGTAAAAATATAAAGAAAAAATATAACTTAAAATAAATACCAATAAATCCCAAAGTCACAAAGCCGTGACCCTAAAATTCCAGACCTCATAACTCGACCATATGTACTCTGAATTGGATGCACTAACTTTTAAAGTACATTTTATAGAATTATCTATCAAATGAAAGTGATTTCACTAAAATCAAAGTTAATATGTAAAAAGTAGGTTTTGAGACCTTATTGATATAAATTGTCAATGTATCTTAATCTTATTTTATTTAATTTATGTATTTTGTATTTTATTATTATTTTATTAAAATTATACTAGTAATATATAAATAAAAAATTTATTAAATTTACTAGAAAATAATTATTTAAATAACTAAATTAAATTAGTTATTTATTTATTCATTCATTTAATTATTTTAATATTTTATTTAAACATTTATTTATTTATTAGTTATTTATTTACTAAATTAATTAATTATTATTATTATTTATTTATTTAATAATTTATTTTTTATTTCATTTCCTCTCTCCTCCTTCTCTCTTTCCCCTTTTTCACAGTTCCTCTTCCACCCGTCGCTGCCACCCTCTTTCCTTCCAGCCTCCCTCTTCTCTCATTTTCCCTCTGCCAACTGACCCAAGGGCCGCCTGTTGGGCCGGTTATGCCAACCACCTAGCAATCCTCCCAATAAATAGACCCCCTCTAACTCCTCCGAGTTCCATCCACCATTTTCCCACTTCATTTCCATCGGTGAGCTCCGAGCGAGAGTAGGAGCTTGTGACTGGAGTTCTTCCTCTATCGTTGAGCAAGGTAGAGAGAGGAGGCACGATCCGTCGTGTGTGTGAGCATTGCTCTGCCCTATCTAGAGCCTCCACGTCGTCGCACGTCGAGACGATAATCTTTGGAGCTGCTGCTCTAGATTACGAGGCAACTTCATCTATTTCCCCATGTTAGTTCTTCTCTCTATCCTTCTCTATTCATATCCTCTGAATTTCTCCATTCTACTTGCCTTCTCCTCAATCTTCTCATCCAAATTTCTCTTTGATTCAATAAAAATCATAACAAATCCATTACCGTTAACCTCATTTGATTTCTATTACCAGTTCTCTGCAACTTCTCCTTGCCCTCTAGCCATCTCATATCAGAACTGATCTGAGCATCTCGATCCATCCTCCATTCCTCCTTGGATCGATCATCCAACTATATCAATATTCGCTTGGACCGAGACACCATGTCTCGAGTCAGTTGATTATTTGTAGGTCTATAGATCATCTGAGTTCGTCCTAGAGATATCCATTAACTAGAGCTCTAATCATTTCAAACCGTATCATCGAGGACCAGATCGACGCAAACCATCATCTGCATGCAAGGCTAGATATCAAACACTAACCTCACCTACATCGAATTGCAGTAGCAAGACGAGTAGTGTGACCACATATTATAGTTCATTTGATCACAGCCTTCAGGAGTGGGCGACTGAAATCGAGAGTACCGCCACCCTTCGATTCACTTGGAGAAACAACCTCCGATCAAGATCCTCATCTACTATGGAACCCATTAGGTTAGTCAGGAGGCATCATCACTATGAACTCCATTGCATGGGCTTGACTGAATAATAAAGTGGAAAATAGATAGAGCATATCCGATTGAGGTCTTCTGCCTCGAAACATCGCCTCCAGGCAATTTAGGGGAAGAACAAGCTTCTCTCTAGAATAAACCAGAGCCATCATATCCGAATTAATAGGGTGTATATAGATCTGAACCACCTCTCATCATTGTCTGACCATATGAGGATCGACGGTCCAGAAAAGCCCTACGGTGTACATCAAGCCAAACGTCGACCTTGCATCGAGCCCGCCGCTGACCAACGCTTAAGCCTTTAAATGCGCGAAACACGTGACTGAAGATTTTTGTGGCCATTTTACACAGTAACCCCCAAGCTCTTCTGAATTTCTGAACAGGTCCAGATGCTATGCGGTCAAGTACAAGTGCACATGACTTTTTGGTGATTTTGCGTGCACGCCCCCAGTACTTTCTACAATTTCTCGCACAACCCAGTTTTCATTATAATTACAAATATACCTTGAATACAGTATATTAAATAAATGCATATTATATCCACATTAAATAAAATACAAATTATATAAATATTATAAAAAATACATATAAATACCTTATAATATACTTCATAAAGTACTAAATAAGTTTTGAAAATTGAAAAGATTTTATATTTAATTAAATCCTAAAAATACAAAAAAAAATAAAATTTAAAAATCATAAAAAAAATATAAAAACAACTTTAAAAAGCTATAAAAATTAGCTATAGCAAATTTTATTATAATCTACATATTAAGCCAAAAACAAAAAAACGAATATTAAAACCAAAAAAATAAAATACATAAAAACTTCAAAAATACATAAGTTTTAATAAAAATCGTAATAATACATATGATTCCTCGTTTTGAAGGTATTTCTATACTATATATAGTAAAAATAAAATGTAAAAGTATTTTCTTATTGATTTTTTTTAATTCATAATACCTCACAAATTTCAATAAAAACCTTATTTTCACTTTAAAAAACAAATACAAATAACAAAACATTTTCTAAAATTACATTAAAAAATAAAAAAACTAAAAAAACCAAATAAAAAATATAAAGTTGAATACATATATTTTTCTACCTATAGGTATATAAAACCATAAAAACAATATAAAATTCATAAAATTAAAAATCTTGAAAAAAATCCCTAAAAATAAATAAAAATCGAAAAACCCTTTTACCTTCTATTGTTTGCCTCCCTGAGTTCGACGCTCCCATACTATAACTATACACATTTAGTTTAGGAGTATAAATAACACAAAAATAAATTTTCTGTGAATTTCAACTGGTCACCACAGTGACAGTTGTCTAACTTTTTAGACAACCCAGTAATGGTGCCATCTGAAAAATCAATCGATCGGGTGGTCTAAAAAGATAGACAACTGTCGTTGTGGTGAACAGTTGGAAATTCACAGAAAATTTATTAATGTGTTATTTATACTCCTAAACTCAAAGATATAGCAATAAGTACGGGAGTGCTGAACTCAAGGAGGTAAACTGTGGAAAACTATGGTAAAATGCTAGACAAACTAATGTAGAAGAGTTTTCTAATTTTTATTTATTTTTAGGGAACTTTTCTAAATTTTTATTTGATTTTTTGAATTGTATATTGTTTTTGTGGTTTTTAATATCTATAAGTAGAAAATGTTAGGTATTTAATTTTTTATTTTTTCCTTTTATTTTGAAGTTTTTATATTTTAAGTTGCTTGTAATTTTTATGTAATTTTAGAAATATTTTTGTAATTTTTTTAGTTTTGAAAGTGAAAACAAGGTTTTTATTTAAAACAATGAGGTATTTTGAATTTTAAAAAATAATAATCAGTAAGAAAATACTTTGATTTTATTTTTACTGTATATAGTGTAGAAATTCCTTCAAAACGAGGTATTATACATATTTTTATTGTTTCTATTGAATTAGTTATGTATTTTTGAGGTTTTATGTATTTTGATTTTTTTATTTTAATATTTAATTTTTATATTGTTGTTGGTTTAATATGTAGAATATAGTAAAATATATTATAGGTACTTTTTATAGCTTTCTTAAAGGTGTATTTAAATTTTTTATGATTTTTAAATTTGTTATTTTTTGTTTTTTAGGATTTATTTAAAAATAGAAAATCTTTTTAATTTTCAAAACTGATTTAATATTGTATATACTATATTATAAGGTAAATATATGTACTTTTATAATATTTTTATATTTTGTATTTTATTTAATATGGATATAATATTTATTTATTCAATATACTGTATTAAGGTTATATATGTAATTATCAGGAAAACTGGGGTTACGCTAGAAATAGTAAAAAGTGTTGGGGGTGTGCGCGTAAAATCATCAGAAACCCACATGCACTCGCACGTGACCACACGATATCTGGACCTGTTCAGAAATTCAGAAGCATTTGGTGTTATTGTGTAAAATGGCCACGAAATATCTTTGGTCATATGTTCCGCGCATGCAAAGTCTTAGCGGTTGTCAGCAGCAGGCTCGATGCAAGGTCGACGCGTGGCTTGATGTATGTCGTGGTGCTTTTCTGGACCGTCGACCTTGGATGATCAGACAGTGATGAGAGGTGCTTCAGATATGTATACATCTGATTAATTCAGATATGAAGACTCTAATTTATTCTGGATAGAAGCTCGTTCTTCCACAAAATCGCCTGGAGGCAGTGTTGCGAGGCGGAAGACCTCAATCGGATATGCTCTATTTGTTCTCCCCTTTGTTCTTCGATCAAGTCCAGGCAATGGAGTTCATAGTGATGACGCCTCCTCACTAACCTAACGGTTTCCAGGTGGCAGCAGACGAGGATCTCGATCGAAGGGTGTCGCTCCTGGTGAACCGAAGGGCGACAGTACTCTTGATTTCAGTCTCCCACTCCTAAAGGATGTGATCAGATGAACAGTTATCTGCGGTGACGCTTCTCGTCACGCTGTTGTACGATTCGATGTAGGTACGGTTACTGTTTGATGTCCAACCTTGCATGCAGATGATGGTTTGCATCGATCCAGTCCTAGTTTATATGGTTTGAAACAATTAGATCTCTAGTTGATGGCTATCTCTAGGAAGAACTCGGATGATCTTTAGACCTATAAATAATCAACTGACTCGAGTCATGATGTGTCAATCCAAACGAATATGTGAATATTAATGGATTTGGATCATCGATCCAAGGTGGAATGGGGTATGGATCGAGATGCTCAGATTGGATCCGATCTGAGATGGCCAGTGGGAGAGGAGAAGTTGCGGAGAACTGGCAGTCGAAATCAAATGAGGATATTGATAATGGATTTGTAATGATTTGTATTGAATCAAAGAGAAATTTGGATGAGAAGATTGAGGAGAAGAGAAGCGGAATGGAGAAATTCAGAGGAGATGAAAAGAGAAGGATAGAGATAAGAATTAACCTGGGGAAACGGATGAAGATGCTTGGGAATCTAGAGCAGCAGCTCCATAGATCATCGCCTCGACGCGTAGCGACGCGGAGGCTCTGGCCACGACGGAACAAAGATCACACAGTGGCCAATCGTGCCTCCTCTCTCTACCTGGCTCAATGATGGAGGAAGAACTCCTGTCACAAGCCCCCTCTCTTGCTCGGAGCTCACCGGTAGAAATGAAGTGGGAAAATGGAGGATCGAGCTCGGATGAGTTAGAGGGGGATCTATTAATAGGGAGGATTACAAGGTGGTTGGTGTAACCGGCCCAACGGTCGGCCGTTGGGTCAGTTGGCGGAGGGAAGAGCAGAGAAGAGGGATGCGGGAAGGAAAGAGGGCGGTGGCGGCGGGTGGAAGAGGATCGAGGAAGAAGGGGAAAGAGAGGAGGAGAGAGGAAATGAAATAAAAAATAAATTATTAATTAAATAAATAATAATTAGTAAATAATTAAATTAACAAATGAATAATAATTTAATTAATTGATTCAATAAAATAATAAAATTAATGAATAAATAAATAATTAAATAAGTTATTTATTCATTTTAGTCATTTAAATAATTTACTTTTCTATTTAATAAAATATTAATAAAGTACAAAATAAATAAATAAAATTAAATACGATTAAGACAAATTGTATACTTTATACCAATAGGGTCTCAAAACCTACTTTTTACAATTTAACTCTGATTTTAGTGAAATTAGTTTCATTTGATAGATAATTCTATAAAACAAACTTTAAAGTGAGTGCATCCAATTCGGAGTTCATATGCCGAGTTATAAGGTCCGGAAGTTTAGGGTCACAACTTTGTGACATTAGGATTTATTGGTATTTATTTTAAGTTATATTTGTATATTTTGACTTCTTGTTATAAATGCATTAGAAGAAGAATTAAGTTAAACGGGATTATGAATAATTAAATAGAAAATCAAGAAGATTATACACATAGTACACATATACAAAAGGGGTCCCAACGTCAAAACTCACACATTTTATTCTAATATTTTTATAATTTTAATAAATAGTGTTAATTATAAAACGAAGTTTAAAAGTGAGTTTGGTCAATTTGGAGTTTTCTGTAAATAGTTATGAACCTTGGAAGTTTACTTTTACAGCATCAACATCGTATCCTCAAACATCCACCGTCTGCAGACGATCTGTCGCCTCCGTTGCGAAGAACTGCCATACTCCGATTGAGATCCTTTGAAGACCCAAGCTTCGTCACCTACAGTAACAATTTAGGAGAGAAATCCCCAACCTCCAGATCCAACACCAACCATCCGATCATGCAAGATCGGACGGCTCAGATCGAACTGCGTAATCAAGACTATCGCCCACTGCTCAAAGTTCTTACGTGCACCCCACATGAGAACTTTTTATGTAAATTATACTTTAGTTCCCCCCTCTTTTGTGTATTTGCTAAATAGCATGTATTATCTACTTGGATGTGATACACACGTACCTTATGTAAAAATTGCACAATCAACCATTGTTCTGTTGTCATTTGCTCAAAAATATTTCAAAAATTACAGTTCGGTCCTTCTTCTACAACACTTATTTTTTGTCTATATTGCATGAAATAAATAGTATTTTTTTCTCCAAAAATTTCATAGAAATTAGGTTCAACTCCTATTATTGTGTTTATCTCTAGTAATTTTTATTTTGAAAAATATTTTCCTTTGATGTTTTAATAATTCAAAAACCGTTAAAATTTGCCCGTTTGCTTTATGAAATTCATAAAGATTTGAAAAATGTTTTAAAAATGCCAAAAAATATTGTTAATGAGTTTTTACTTATTTTTTTTCTGTCAGAAAATTGTTTGGAAATTTATTATAAAAACCAAAAAAGCAAACTATAGAAAATCTTTAAATATTCATACAAAATCATGGACAAATAAAAAATGTTTCAGGTCTCTGTTTGTAGTATAATAAATATACTATTTATTAAAATTAGTTCCAGGATTTTTGATTTTATTTATATTTTAAAATTCAAAAAATAACTGTTTGGTTTTATGTTTACTTTTATCTCTATTTTTATTCATTTTCAAAATCCTATAAAAACTAATTTTTTTAAAAAATAAAAAAATAGTAAAACTTCATCAAAAACATTTTTATTTGAATTTTCTGGATATTTTAGCTTTTTTCAAAATATAAAAAGGTGACTTGCTTTCTTTTTTTACACTTTCTTTATTTGATTTGTTTGGAAAACTAAAACTATGAAATTTGCAATACTAAATCACTAAAAATTTAAAATCCGAAAACATAAAAAGTGTAAAAATTAAAAATGCCATAAAAATTAAAAAGATAAAAAATTCACAAAAATCAATAGTAGTCTGTTTTGAGTTTCCTTTTTCCTTTCTTTAATTTTTCTTTTAATTGAATAACCCTTGCTTAATAATTGTTGTCTCCTTGTGTTCGACCTTGGAAGTTATACTAGGTTAATAATTAAATAACAATCCACATTTCTTTTATTTTTTGGATAAATTATTTGATTGACTCGAGTTTCATTTTCGGTGACGATGACACATTCACTTCACATTATCTCTCATTTATCATTACTAATAAATTAAAACCCTTAGTGAAATTCTAGTCATGAAAATTAATCATTGCCGGAGAGGCACATCGAGGGTAGTTAGCTCTTCTTTGCCTTATGCTCTTGGTTTTGTATATATGATGTTTTCTTTTTATTTGCCTTTTATTTTTTTATCATTTTCTGCTTTTTTATATTTGCTTTTATTTTTCATAAATTATTTCTGACATATTTCCTGTTTTCTTTTTCTACGAGGACCCGACGAGCGAGGATGACATTCTTCGGAGCGTCGGCACACCCAAGTGAAACGGAGGCCAGCTCGTTTCATCATCAAGTGGCAGTAGAGCATAGGAGGAGTAGAAGATGGAAGAGCAACTTTCGGGGCATTTTTCATTCACTTTTAGCATTTTTATTTCCATTTTTACTTTTGTAAACAACTTATAATATTTTTCTTTGCCTTTTGCCTCTTTTCTATTTTCTTTAGAGACTCTGGACACTTAACATTTTGTGGGGTCTGTTTCACCAAGTGTCGGTGCACTTGGGGGACCTCACCGTGTTTTGGTTATTATCGCTTTTATTTTTATTTGTTTTCTTGTGGATTTTTTGTGCTTGAGCCTCCTAGATTTAAGTTTCTATTTGATTGAGCTAGGTAATAGTAGGTCCACAATCCTAATAGAATATATGTTCTTATGGAACTCATTATACTTAGTCAAATAAATATATGCTTCACGATAATAGAATTTTTTGTTTAGGATGGTTCTCACATTTCATTTATTTAGATTAGTTTAATTTTTATGCGCAGATCATAATGCATGTAGACTGCTAGAGTAAGGTATGCCTTTTATCTTGTGCATGCATTCATAGATTTAATCACGCATTGGTTTTCCATATTCCTCCCTCTGTTTTCTAGATTTAGGAATAAAAAGGAAATAGAAAAATTCGTTAGATGTTTCATTGAAAAATATCCAAAGAAAAGAGAAAATCAAAAATTAAAAATTGGGACTACTAATTGAACTTGACCATAAAATCAAACGTAACTAGTTCACTTCCTTATTTTGGGGAGAGCAACCCCTCATTGTTTGCAGGTACTCTCTAGACCGAGTGAGGCATGCACACTTATGGATTAGAGCCCAAAGCCCTGGACGTGTGCCCTAAGTGCTTGGATTGACTTTTGGGTCATGTTATTGCAACAAACACCTGCTACTGACTTTAGTAGAAGTGGTCATGCTTAAGTTGGTGTATTATGCTGGCTTAGATACGAACTACCCCAGGAGACTGCACCTTTGAGTTTGATAATATATTTGTTTGATCTCCTAACTCTAAAATTGATAAGATTGACGGTCGATCCTTCACAATCTTCATTGAGGTTAGCAGGTGAATTGGGGGTTTGCTTTGCGTTTGTATGTGATTGGTGTTGAGTTGGTTGCCTTCATTTTTTGTAGATTTTTAGCAAACACCTTCTATTTCCATTCTTGTCTTCAATCTATTTTCTTTTCACCCGCCCTCCCACCCTTATTTGTCTTCTTCTTGTCACTCCTATTTTCTTGAGTCATGATGATGTATCAATGTTAGTTTGAGCCAGATCTTACAGCTTCATTATTTCATTCCCATCAGCGTCGTCCATCGTGCCATGAGGTTGGAACTCCGACCAACCTCTCATCCTCATTCCTTTCATCGTCTTCTCTTTCTCTTTCTTTGTCTTCTTCGTCTCCGCCCTCTTTGTTCCTTATCAGTACACTTTCTACTTTTACTGGGCATGCTGAGCTAGGAGTTGAGGTTCGTCAAGATTGCACTAAACATATGCGAGATATGGGTGATTTTTCTATTGGGATGATAGTGCCATCATTGGTAGATATTGGTGAGAAGCCAGATCTAGGAATGCACTTAGTTTCTACTTTGAGTCCATTCACCCTGGATTTAGAGTTCATTCATATGCTGCCAAAGTTTTCAGGAGATGTGCACGAGGAACCATATTTGCATATCTACGAGTTTGAGGAGTTTCGAGGATCACATGCATATTCCGACATCACCTCTAAGGAGTTGCACTTGATGACCTTCCCTTTTACACTTCAGGCTAGAGCCAAGAGATGGCACAGAAAGTTGGGGAGGATGATTGCTACATGGGGCGACCTTCGGGCATTGTTTTTGTTGAGATTTTACCCCCATCGTAGAGCATATTTGATGCGGTCTATAATAAGAGATTTTACCTTAGACCCGCAGGAGAAATTGCATGATTCATGACTGAGGTTTCTAGACCTCTTGAAGAGATTTCTGGATCACAGAATCTCGAAGACTGACCTTATAGAGATCTTCTTAGGGGGTGACCATCGAGTAACAAAGACTTATCGATACCTCGTATGGTAGTCCACACCACAATGTTGATGTTGATTCACTTTGGACTATCTTTGGAGAGTTTTTTTGATATCTTGTTGACTTCTTAGTCTTCACGAGATGATTTAGTCGAGACAACTTGCATGAGAGATGCAACACTAGTTATGTGTAAGACACTTCATGAGGATTCAGAGATCACATTCCAGCCAGTAGACATGGATTTTGATGCATCACAGACGATAGACGAAGAGATAGTGACTGTGAGTTTCCATCTTCAGACAATGGCCAAGTTTCCGTTGGTCTTCCAGTCGGGTTTGAGTCAAACTGCAATTCACAGTTCAAGATTATTGGATACCATCTCTTTAGATATTCCTAGAGACGGAGGAGGATCCCACACTGTTTTAGCCATTCTTTCAGCCCTTCTAGTTTCCATGTCCAGACCAGCCAGAGTTCATTCCTCGGAGATTCTTCTCATATTCATATGTATATTTTGATCCATTCCAATAGCCAAAGATAGATGAGAGACACCATTTGGATTCGTCAGATATTTATAGTCACATATTTGATCCTTTAGTCCTCCAGTTTGACGAGATATATACATTTCTTAAGGACCAGATGATAGCCAGCATTGTTGCAGCTCAAAGATCAGTTTCAGACACTTCGACATCTTCCATGTTGTTGATCAGTACCATTTCTTGTTTCCATATTGTTCAGAGATAGTCTTCAGCTGATGAGGCATTTTGGTGTGAGGAGTGGGTGCTTGAAAGCAGTGCATATTCCCGATTAGATTCCGATCCCTCTTTCTTCATCGATAAGTTTGCATTACTCCCCGAGGGTTATCTGCGAGAGGATGCCACACACTCGGTGTACTCGGTTTCATTTCCTGTGAGTGCATCCGATATGTCGGATCATGAGATGGAGTCTTCCGATTTTTCTGCTAAGTCTTAGTCTACTTTGTCTCTCCTTGACGACCCTCGTAAGAATGAGATGATCTTTAATATATTTGATGATTTCTCTACATTATGTGCATCGGATATCAGTTTTCTTAGTGAGTCTCATGAGCTTTCCATATCTTTTTGAGACGGTGATTGACGTGGAGGATTTCATGACTGATCCTTCTTTCTCCACATTCAATTTTCTATGCTCTACCCTTACACTTCATTTTTATCTTGAGCCTATGATTTCTTTTGTGCTACCAGTGTTTGATTTTATTTTCTCTTCTATTTACCCGATAGCAGACACCCTCCTGATTGCTTATTTGGGTTTCATCGTTTACACTGTTAACTTAGTTGTTGCTCTCACACTGAGACTACAATGACAGTATGGCATTCGCCATACATATGCCATCCTGAACATCGATACTGCATTGTCCTAGCCTTTGTACATAGTTAGGGTCATAAACTCTAGTGCTTGTTGAGAGGCACCTGTGACGCCCCGCCCCGCGAGAGGAGCATCGGACCTATCTCCCTATGATCCAGATACTTAGCAATAGCCACATTCATACATTATGATTAACATTCGAAATGTAAGACATGAAAAGTAAGGAATAAAAATGTTCCAATGATATTTATCTACTCATGGTTTCCAAAATTCTATAAATTTCCAATAGAGTCCACAATATATTTTTATATGGCTAACAACTTAAACAACATAAGCTATAGAAGCATAACAACAACTATTACAACTTTAATAGTGAAACTGTACCCTAGGTCTTGTACAAACTGTGAAAGCTCAAGTCACTACTGCTTCTCAACAACCTGTAAACCTGGATGGGTTTCCAAAGAAGTACATATGAGCAAAAAGCTCAGCACAACTAAAAAAAGGCTAACACTACACTAAGCAGAAAGTGTAAAAGAGTAATGAGAGGGATGTTCATGTTCCATTATTATTTTTGTAATTTATGTTAGGAACCCAACCATTTATAAACAGGTTATTAGAAGTTACATATGATATACTACTTGTACTCCATAAGTGTTAGTATTTATTTATATTATGATGAAATCGTAACTATACATTTATATGCATGCATTGTTGGATTATCGTATACGTAGATGCACATATGTATATTATTCAATGCATCTTGTCATCATTTAATTATTGAGCTCAAACAATAAAACATCAACTCAATAGTCAAATTATGTGCATTGGAGTAACCAACACAAGCAACCAACCCCAACTCCAACTTCAATCATTTATCCAGCCGTCACAAGGGGAATACCAGGGAATGAGTACACCGCGGCCAAACGGGACCGCGCCCGATACACCCATATTACAAAGTATGAGTCCTCAAAGAGTATCATACTAGGGATGCGGATGCACTGACTGTACCCGTAGCACTACGCTCAACCGACAGAATCGCGGAACACACCGACAGACCCGCGGAACCAGAACTAACACTCCATCTAGGACTCACTGGGACCATGAGAGTTGCTCCCCACTCTCGAGTATGCTAACTTCTCTAAGTTTAACACATACCAACAAATACCAATAACGTAGTTTTTAAATTTAATTTCATTTAATACTTTAATATTCTTTTGATAACACTACTACATTGATCTTAGCATTTCTGCCCGAAGGTTAGATTTTCACTGAAGTATGTAATTTTAAATGTGTTACTTTATCATGTAATTCCTTCGCATAACAAGTACACATCATTACGAACTCATGGATTTCCGCTACACAAGAACTTGATAGTCATCATGGCAAACCCCTGAGGGACACTTTTCAAAACAGAACATGATAAATCATGAACCACATCTCTAATTTCAAACCACATCTTGGAATACCTTTTCAGAATAATAACATTCAAAATAATATTCATTGCAGTTGCACCTATACTAGTAAAATGACTGATCCATCGGATTCACAGTCGTGAAGATATCTACACAGATCCCAAGGGTGCATGTTCGGCACCTTGCAACTCCCAACTCCATCCATCCAACTAATGTGATATCTAGCTCATGAGATGATGATATCTACAGAAACAAGTTTATATTACTTGCTTTTGGAAATTTTAAATTATTTGATGTTATCATAAGCCATCATGAAAGGCCACTCGAACCCTTACCATACCTATACTAGCATTATCTGTTGAGTTCGCTTCTACTTCCTTTTGCAAACCTAAAATCATGAGGTCCCCACTATTCTATATAATCATTTTAAGAGGAAATGCATGACCACAATTAATTGGATTCGTATATTAAGCGTAAAGGTAATTGAGAAACTCTCTCTTTTTTTATATGAAATTAATTAAATTATGGCATGGACAAAATACTTGAATCAAATACTATTTGTGAATGGGAGGTTTCTTATTGTTCACGTGTGAACCAATTAGTAACTAGTAATGAAGTTGTGATCTCCGAGACATGGGGTAGAACTACTAATTACATATCATGATGCCCGTAAGAAGACTGTTTTATTAATACAAACATATTTGCAAGCACAAGCTTCAATTAACAACAACAATTTATTAATTTTATAACTCACAATTTCATAATGCAATCAATGGATGAAAACTAATTTGTAACTCCCTAATTGTCTTACGATTCTGTTTGGCCACTTCTAATAAAATCAACAATGTAAGAAAATGAAAAAAATTCCGTTTTTTTAAAAAAAATCAATACGACAATAATTTATGATTTTGCTAGTACTTCATAATTGATTAATAATAATATAGAAGAATGGTGAATATCATTATAAGTAAATCAACATGTTTCAAGTAAATTGACAGGATGGAAGATGCATGTTAATGGCCACCAATCAAACTTATTTCTAACTTATATTACATTAACAATTGGACAAAAAGCACCATTGTACTTGTGATACTTAACCACCATAATATCATAAATTATCTCATAAGAATGGATAATAATCAACTAGGCTCGAGCACAATCATCATTGTGCGATATATTCTATTAATGCTCAGCTTTATTCATCATAATTTTTTTGGACCGTTAGGAATATGAGAGAAGGTGGATTGCCTATGTAACCGTTCTAATCTAAAAAACTAATGTGTGCAATGTCCACACATTAATTTAAGACATGAATATGTTCCATAAAGTCAAAATCAATGCCATGATAATTTCATGCGTTACATACATATGTTAAAGATCAAGAGCACATATCTCGTGTAATAATGCCAGGAAAATATAGTTGGAAACTATTTGTCATGCGCGTGAATTCAACATGTTACGAAAGATGAAGAAAGCTTATCTCTTTCATTTTTATTTTTTTTCAAGATCTCCCAATCTAAATTAATAGAGTATTTCAATCTGCGATTCAGACCATAAGGACATCTAAGGTTATGAAAATCTTCAAATATTTAGGCCTGCGAACAATATGGAAACTAACATCAAGAGAGAAGGAAAAATATTTTCGCATATAAATTCTCACCAAGTATTTTTAAGTTTTATCTAGATCATAACGAAAAAATATTCTACACATTTATCCACGATGCTTCCAATTCATCTTTCATTTAGCTATTTTAATTTTATATGCAAATTGATTTATAAAAGTTCTTATAATTTTTTTATATATATCATTAGGAATATGAACAACAGAAAAACACAACACCAAGAAAGGATACCATCCAACAAAGGGGACTCTAAGGTCCTTGGGACACATTCCCGGTGATAAAATCACAAGAAAAAGGTAGAGGGGATCGTACCTATATGAGCCTTCTCGCATGTAATTCCATGTCTTCGTTTTAAATTGTCTCCCAAGTAATTTCCCAACCACAGATGCCTCTAAATCACAAATATATTTTCTTACATCTAACACATAACTAAAATCACAAAAACATGAAGAGGGAGAGGTGATCTTACTTTTTCTAATGGTAGATCTGTGTAAAAGATGACGAGGGAAACTCCCCTCCAAAATGGTAGTGATCTGCCCCCTCCGAGATGCTCTGACAGAGCTCCGACGATCTCGAGAGGTGGGAGATAGTGTGTGATGGCTAGGATTTGCAAGTGAGAGGAGAGAGAAGCCCATGGGGTCTTTTATATCTCAAAAATCATAGTTGGGCGGATCTCTTAGATGGATCCTTCTCAATCCCGTATAACCACTTAAGAGTTGATCCCTCTTCACTAAAATGATCATATCTCAACCATCCGAAATCCGATTTACAAAATTTCAGATGCGTTGGATTCCTAACGACGGTACGCATCCAAAAAATTATAATGTGCTACAATCATATCAAAATTGGATTTTTCATAAATTTCTTAATGGACTACAACTTTTTGATCACCATCAGCTTGACCTAGTTACGAGACTAAAACCAGGGATTTTACATCATAACAATCTTAAAACAAGTCTTGTCTTCGAGACTTCAAGGAATAGTAAGGGTTGTATTCACTATCGGTTCATACCATATGTTATATCCATATGCGATATCATATCAAATATCCATTACATTGTGTAGGACACATGTCTAGTACAATCCGAAATAGACAGGCTACAAACCCTATGGTCATTACTTTTGAAAATTAAACAATTCTAACATGCATCTCTCTTAGCTCGGAGGAGATAACATTCTTAAAAGAATATTTCCTATTTCTTCAAGAGATGCTCCCGCATCCACACTCCTCTTATCATGGGAGTGATAACAATCTTAATAGAATATATCTTATCACAGTCAACGACACTAATTTTAAGAAATTACAGTTGACACCTTCACTGATAAAAATCATAAAAGAGTTCTACATATCCCTCAAAGAATGCATCTACAATCCACTTATCACAAGAGTGATAACAATTTTAATTGGACCTTTGTTGTCGTGGTAAATGATAACAATCTTTAAGGATTATGGTTATCACCTTCAATGATAACCCTCTTAGAGTACCCCCCTTATTACTCAAGAAAATGGATCAATATCCAATTTCTACTTATCATGAGAGTGATAACTGTCTTGATATGATCTTTTCTTATACTAATCGGTGATAACTTTAAGAGGATTATAGTCATCCTCAGTGATAAGAATATCAATCTAGAGTTATATCACCTTCAATGATTACGAGCAAAGAAATGATGTTATTATAGCAAGCGATAACAATCTTAAAAAGAATCAAGTCATCTCTTTCAGTCCTTAAGGTTGCCTTACAAATTAGTATAGACTACTAAATGCGAGTCTTTGTATCACATTACTAAGGTTGACACTTATCAACCTCTTGACTCATTTCGATTATCATCAATAAAATAATAAATATTTGCATTGTCACAATAATAACCATACTATCAATTATGTTTATATAGATAAAAACACATTGTCTAACAAAAAATTTCAATCAAAAAGCTAAGAACTTTTACTAGTAAAAAATCATTACTTCAGTCACATGCCTTGAGTATATTTTAGTCCATTTCATCAATATGTGTATACTCATCAGGTACGGTTACAACAACACTATTAGCTCACCAAGAACATTCAACTTGATTGTGACCCTTATGGCCACAAGTATAATATCTTTGAGGTCAAGTACTTCCCCTTGGTCCATTTGTAACGGAACATGTTGTAGTCTCGTTCATTGGTTCCATAGGCAGAGAATCGTGACAAGTGGTTCGATAGGGCATTAAAAATTTCTTGGTAATCGTTGTTGTTTTCATTTAAATATGTCTTTTTCAATATCTTATCATGATGTAAGTCTTCCATGCGAGATATGACTTCTACTATCTCGCAGATAGTGGATGATCGACAAACAGAGAGCTTATGATGAATATCGAGGCGAAGTCCACACCAAAACTTTAGAATTCATTCATCCTCACATAATTCAAGCATGGGTGAATGGCGTGCTAACTCATCAAATTTGATATGATACTCTCTAGCTGACATCGATCCTTGTTTCAACTCATACAGTTCTTTCCTTTTTCTCCTAACCCAGAAGTCAGGAAGAAATTGTTCTCTAAATGACTTCACAAAATTGTCCCAAGTCAAAGGATGTGGTAAATGTCATTATAAGGCGCTCCACCATCGCTTCGCATGCCCACCTAAGGAGTATTTAGCAAATGGCCACCAACAGTCTTCAGGTGCTTGAATAATCTTGAGGTCTTTCTCCATAGTTTCCAACCATGCATCAGCATCCTCAGGAGTAGTATCTTCTGTAAACTCTGGTACTTGACCCTTGCAAAAGCTAGCAAATATTTTCTGATGTTTCTTAAAATATCCTCAGTAGATCGAGGGGAAATTGGAACTCTAATACTAGCCTCGCACTGAAGGGTACGAATGGATTCTTCAAATCTATCAAGTCTTTGCTCTAGAGTTTGTGGTCTTCTATCCGAGCTTTGGAGCATGTCCATCATCATTTCCAACTGCTTAGAAATCTTAACATCCGAAAATGACATGATTCATGCATGATTCAATTACTCATCAATCTCTAGATATCTAAGTCTTCATATATTAGGACTCTTATCAGGGAACCATTCTTGTTGGACAAAATATCATAGATAGAAGACCCTGATATATTCCATACATTTTGAATACCATTAATAATCATAACGTATACATGATGGATAATGGAGCATCCTTGTCTCATACCATCTTGTACTCTACAAGTGCTAGTATTATTATCAAAATTACGAGTTCGTAACTATACATTTATCTACATGCATTGTTTGGGATTATCATATGCGTAGATGCACATATGTATATTATTCAAGGCATCTTGTCATCATTTAGTTGTTGAGCTCAAAAAATAAAAACATCAACTCAACAATCAAATTATGTGCACTGGAGCAACCAACTCAAGCATCCAACCCCAACTTTAACTTCAACGATTTTCCCAGCTTACCCGTCACAAGGAGAATACCCGGGAACGAGTACATCGCGACCAAATAGAACCGCGCCGGATACACCCTTATGACAAAGTATGAGTCCTCAAAGAGTATCGTACTAGGGACGCAGACTCGTCGATTGTACCCGTAGCACTAAGCTCAACTGATAGAGTCATGGAACACACTGACTGACCCGCTGAACCATAACTAACACTCCATCTAGGACTCACTGGGACCACGAGAGTTGCGCCCCACTCTCGGGTATGCTAACTTCTCTAAGTATAACACATGCCAACAAATACCGATGACGTAGTTTTTCAATATATTTTCATTTAATACTTTAATATTCCTTTGAGAACACTACCACATTGATCTTAGCATTTCTGCCCGAAGGTTAGATTTTCACTGAAGTATGTAATTTTGAACGCGTTACTTGATCATGTAATTCCTTCTCATAACAAGTACATGTCATTACGAACTCAAGGATTTCCACTACATAGGAACTTCATAGTCGTAATGGTAAACTCCAGAGGGTCTCCTTTTCAAAACAAAACATTATAAATCATGACCCACATCTCTCATTTCAAACCACATCTTGGAATACCTTTTCAGAATAATAGCATTCGAAATAATATTTGTTGCGGCTGCACCTATACTAATCAAATGACTGATCCATCGGATTCACGGTCGTGAAGATTTCTACACAGGTCACAAGGGTGCATGTCTGACCCCTTGCAACGCCCAACTCAATCCACCCAACTAACGTTATATCTGGCTCATGATATGATGATATTCACAAAAACAAGTTGATATTACTTGCTTTATGAAATTTTAAATTATTTGATGCTATCATAATCCATCATTAAAGGACACTCGAACCGTTACCATACCTATACTAGCATTATCTGTTGAGTTCCCTTCTACTTCCTTTTGCAAACCTATAATCATGAGGTCCCCACTATTTTATAGAATCATTTTAAGAGGAAATATATGACCACTATTAATTGGATTCGTATATTAAGCATAAAGGTAATTGAGAAACTCTCTCTTTTTTTAAATGAAATAAACTACATTATGGAATGGACATAATACTTTAATCAAATTCTATTTGTAAATGGGAGGTTTCTTATTGTTCACGTTCACGTGAGAACCAATTAGCAATTAGTAATGAAGTTGTGATCTCCGAGACGTGGGGTAGAACTACTCATTACATATCATGATGCCCGTAATAAGACTATTTATTAATACAAACATATTTGCAAGCACCAACTTTAATTAACAACAACAATTTATTAATTTTATAACTTACAATTTCACAATGCAATCAATGTATGAAAACTAATTTGTAACTCTAATTGTCTTGCGATTTTGTTTGGCCACTTCTAATAATATCAACAAAGGAAGAAAATGAAAAAAAATAATACACTTTTTTTTAAAAATCAATACGACAATAATTTATGATTTTGTTAATACTTCATAATTGATTAATAATAATATAGAAGAATGGTGAATATCATTATATATAAATCAACATGTTTAAACTTTGGTAAATTGATAGGATGGAAGATGCATATTAATGGCCACCAATCAAAATTATTTCTAACTTATATTACATTAACAATTGGACAAAATACATTGTTGTACTTGTGATATTTAACCACCATAATATCATAAATTATCTCATAAGAGTAGATAATAATCAACTAGGCTCGAGCGCAATCATCATTGTGTGATATATTCTATTAATGCACGACTTTAATCATCAAAATTGTTTTATGATCGTTAGAAATATACGAGAAGGTGGATTGCCTATGTAACTGTTCTAATCTAAACAACTAATGTGTGTAATGTCCACTGATGAATCTATGATTCATCATCTTTATTCTTTTATTTTAGCTAAAACCCATAGTATAATACATGTACATATTCATTAATTCTAATTATTTACCATTCACCATCTATTTGTTTATAATGTACATTTATCATTCTTTTTAATCAAAATAAAAGAATAAAAAAGAAAAGAAAAAGGAAAGAAATAAAGAAGGATGTATTTATGGAATAAATGCAGACTGACCCGAACCCCGAGAGAAGGTCAAGACTTGACCTGATTGACCAGGAATAAAGTTGGGGGAGATAGGGTCCATAACTTATAAAAATCAAGAAAACCAAATCTCACTTGTACACATTCATAATTTTCCACCTTTCACATACTTTCGCCTATTTTATTTGTCAATATTCAAATAAAAATATTTCCTTCTTAAAAGTTGTATGTAATAATGTATACTAATTTATAAAAATATCAGAAAAATTATTTAACTAAAAAATAAATAAATACAATGAACCTAAAAAGCCTAAAAGTCCAACTTCTTAGGTTTATAACTATTTTTAGAAAACTCCAAATTGATCAAACTCACTTTTAAACTTCATTTTATAATTAAGACTATTTATTAAAAATACCAAAAAATCGTGGAATAAAATGTGTGAGTTTTGACGTTTGGACCCATTTGTATATATGTACATCATGTATATAAAAGTTCTTTCTTTTCTATCTATTTATTCATAATCCAAATAACTTAATTATTTTTCTTAAATTTTTATAAAATTTAGTAAAGAAATACAAAAATATAACTTAAAAATAATTGTGAATATATACCAATAAATCTCAAAATCTAAAAGGCATAAAGTCTAACTTCCGAACATCACAACTCAGCCGTATGAACTCCGATTTGAGTGTACTCACGTTTAACGTTCGTTTTGTAAAAATATCTACCAAATGAGAGTGGTTTCACTAAAATCAGAGTTAATATGCAAAAAGTAGGTTTTGGGACCTTATGGGTATACTTGTATATATGTATATATTGTATATATTTTTATTTATTTATTTTTCTCATTTATTTGTGCACATATTATATTTTTAAATATTTTGTATATATTTATTTTAATTATATATAACGAAAATAAAAATAACAAAATCAGAAAATAATCAAAAATAAAATAAAGTATTTATTATATAGGTATTTTATACCTATTAATAAAAGTTCTTATTTATTTTACCTTATTTAATTAATTTATTTTATTTATTAAAAATCACCACAAAAATATTTATTAAATTATTAACATTATTTTTTTCATTATTTTGTAATTTAAAATAATTTCTTTAATTATCTTATTTATCTTTTATTTAATCTGTTGTTTCGTCATTTTCCCTATTTCGTCATTTTCCTCCTTCAGTCTAAATAATCTGCTCAGTCAAGCCGTTTCTCCAAATTTTCTAAAGCGGGTTGTTGATCGGATCGAGTTGATTTCCTCACCAAAATAAAGATTTCACAACTCTCATTTTCGCCAATATAAAGTTTCAGATTTCCCGTCTCGTTTTACATTCTGAATTTTCATGTGAAAGCTGATACTTCTCATCTTATAAATAATGTTCCATCTTCCTCCTCCTCCCATCTTTGGCACTTTCATCCTCCTCTGAGGAGCTCTGATCATCGTGAGTGACAACCGACCTTCGTTGAAGTGAGGAGAGGATACGAGGGCCTCTGATCCGATGTATACTCTGCCCTGCTCCGCCATGCGCGTGAGCCCAGCCTCCGGCCTAGCCGATCTGTCGAGGCAATGACCCGAGGATCATAGCATCCTCAGCCCAGGCAACTTCATTCATCTGTGAGCTCGCATCATTCAGGTAATTTAGATTTCATCTTCTATCGAATTTTGTCGCAAATCCTAGATGCGTAGTTCATCCTGATTCACCCTCCGATCATCACAATCGTCGGTCCACCATCTTCATCTATGTTGACATCAAACCTACCTCCGATCATCATCTCACCTTTGAATCCTCACCATTTCATGTCTACCCTTCATATCCTTTCACCTCCGGACAAGCATGGTGGCCGAAGACCTAGAGCGAATCTTACATCTTCGACAGCTCTCCATTAGCCCCCATCCATTCTAATTTATGGTTTTGCATAATCCCAGGTCGAGGAAGAGAAACCCCGAGCCTAAGTTTCGAATCTGCAGGACCTGAAGTGAATCGTTCCACATCCAGATCCGAATAGCTCTGATTACCACTATGGATTTCTGTCTGAACGAAGCATCTGAGCATTGATAATTTGTGTTTGGATGAAGCTTCATGCAACACATTTGGAGGAGAAGCACCTTCGTCGAATACTTGCTTACAGTATGTAATAGAATCCACTCCATTCACCCACTTATTCATTGCATACTTAGGATTTGTAATTTGAATTGGATGGAAAGATCCTATTGAAATTACTTCAAGATTCATTGGTGGAGATTTATGAAGGAGTTTTGTGCATAAGTACATTAAATCAATCTAGATTCTATTACTTTCTATTGAATGCTGAGAACAACACCAATTTTGACAGGGGAGTGGATCTAATCATAGATAAGATTTTATCAATTCTATGCATACAATTTTTGATCGAGGATTCTAGCTTTGATTATAATTAACATCTGCAAGTCTACCTACCTGCACCTGATTCCTAAGAATCAAAGAGCAAATTTTTTATTTTATCTGCAAGGATTTCCATCATAGGAGTCGGAGCAAGGAGAATCGCGTCGGATCCAGACCACATGCACTAGGAACTTAAGAGTCACATCATCAAATCATTATCTTAATCGGGGATTTGAGCACGTTCAGATCTGTACGTGACCCAAATCAAACAATGTATTGTGCACCTGGAGACGAGGCGATAAATATGGAACATCATCGAGCTCTTGCTCCATCCATTACAACAGCCGATGATCTGAACTCGAGCGGCGTCCCCCTTAAAAGTTTGGAGCCGTACTAGATGACGTCGTCTGCCGAAGAAATTGGGGAAGAACAGTCGGGAGTCCAGATTGTACAGGGGTCGTCAATCACCATCTGATAACATGGCTGTAATTTTTCCACGTGTCAATGCTAGAGTACCCGTATCCGCGCTCAACTTGGAGTGCATTTTTGGGTAAATTTCATAAACCCCTCGGCCATTGCTATATTTGCAAAACAAACCAATTCCAATTGATAGCACGTGATCTGCACATTTTATTTCGATGACACTTTCATATTTGGCCTCGATTTTATTGCTCTTTAAATACAGGTCCAAGTAGCTGAGTTTCACGTGATCTGTACATGCATGTTGTGTGAAAATTGTCTAAGTACACTTCAGTATTTCTCTATTATAATCTGATCAAAACTTTTGCAATAATTACAATTTAGTCCTTCTTTTGTAGCACTTATTTTCTTGTCTATATTGCACGGAATAAAAATCATTTATGCTCCAAAATTTCTACAAAAAACTAGTATAAGTTCCTCCTAGGTTTCTTTATTCCATTTCCTTATTTGCTATATTCAGAAAATTAAAAATATAAGTAATTGCAAACTAAAAATAACATTAAAAATTCAAAATCAGAAAACATCAAAAAATTTATAAAAATTAAAAAACCTTAAAAAATTTAAAAAGATAAAAAATTCATAAAAATCCACGAGTAGCTTGCTTAGATTCCCTATCTTATTTCATTGTTTGTCTTTGAATTGAATAACCCTTGCTTAATAAATGTTGCCTCCTTGTGTTCGACCCTGGGAGCTATATCAGGTTAATAATTAAATAGAAAAAATCCATCATTTCCTTTTATTGCTTTTATTTAGATTTATTAATTGTTTGATTCAGTTTATTTTTCTTTGGGAACAACGACATTCTCTATTAATAAATTAAAGCCCAAGTGAAATTTACGGTTAATAATAATGGCATCGTTGTCGGGGAGGCACGGTAAGGGTAGTTAGGTCTTCTTTGCCTTCTGCTCTTGGTTTATGTATATACTTGTTTTTCCCTTTTCTTATTTGATTTTCTATTTCATATTATTTGATATATATTTTCATCATTGTGATCTAACATATCTTTTGTTTCTCTCTTTCTTGTGAAGGCCCGACGAGCGAGGGTGTCATTCCTAGGAGCGTTGACGCACCCGAGCGAAGCAGAGGCGGCTCATTTCTTCATCGAGTAGCAGGAGAGTGTAGGAGAAGAGGAGCAGAAGATTTGGAAGATCCTTTGAGGACTTTAAGCATTTTATTCCATTGTCATTCTTGTAATAAGTTACAATAATTTCTAGGACTTTGGACACAACTTTTTCGGGATTTGTTATGCCGAGTGTTGGGGCACTTGGGGGACCTCACCGTGTTTTGTATTTATCGCTTTATTTTCTTTTGTTTCATGCAGATTTTTTGTGCTTTAGCCCCACGATTTAGGTTTCTATTTGAATGAGCCAGGTAGCATTAGGTCCAAACTCCCTAATAGAATATTTGTTCCTATAGAACTCGCTTGGACTTAGACAAATAAATCAGTGCTTTAAAATAATAGAAGTTTCTGTTTAGGATGGTTCTCGCATTGCATTCATTTAGATTAGTTTAATTTTATGCACGAATCATATGGCATGTAGACTACTGGAGCAAGGTACGCCTTCTATCTCGTGCATGCATTCATAGATTTTATTGTGCATCGGCTTTTCCGTATTCCTCCCTCTATTTTCTAGACTTAGTAATAAAAAGGAAATCAGAAAATTCATTAGACGTTTCATTGAAAAATATCAAAAAAAAAGAAAATTAAAAATTAGGACTACGAATTGAACTTGACCATAAAATTAATCGTAACTGATTAATCATTGTCTTGGGAGAGCAATCCCCTCATTGTCTTCGCTTTTTATTGCTCGCGTCCACACTGAGTAGTGCCCAAATCCCATTAAACCTCCTAAGTGTTTGTACAACTTTTGTGTTCTCACCTAACTCTAAAACAAAAAATATAGAAAGACCGTACATTTGCGGTCCTCACTTTGCGTTGAGTAGGCGAATTGGGGGTTTGCATTGTGTTAGTATATGATTGGTGTGAGTTGGTTACGATCATATTCTCTAGATCATTTTGTCTCCTTTATTGTCTTCACACTGTCTCTCTTATCCCTCCCTCCCTCCCTTCATTATCCTTCTTCCCTCTCGTCATTATGGGCCATACTCTATTTCAGCCAGATCTTGTGGCCTCTTCTCTTCATCCACATCATTCCCGTCTACCTTCGTTTGAGGTCGGAACTCCGATTGACCTCTCGTCTCTTTCTCTTTCTTCCTCTACTATATTCCCTCTTTCTACTAGGCATGCTGAGCTTGGAGTTGACGCTCGTGGAGATCAGATTGAGCAAATGCGAGACCTAGGTGATTCCTTGGTTGAGATGAGAGTGCATTCCATAGGCAATCACATTGAGTAGTTGTGAGCTTTAGATGACTTCTATGATGGGATGACGGATGAGCAACTAGATCATGGAGCACAATCAGCTTCTACATTGAGTCCCTTCATTCTGGATTTAGAGTTCATTCAGCTATTGTCGAATTTTTTCGGGGTAGTGCACGAGGAGCCTTATTTGCATATCGATGAGTTTGAGGACTTTTGTGAATCACGATCATATTCAGATACCTCTTCTGAGGAGCTGATGCTGAGACCTTCCCATTTTCACTTCAGGGTAGAGCTAAGAGTTGGTACAGACGGTTGGGAAGGATGTTTTCTACATGAGATGATTTACGGTCATTGTTCTTGCAGAGATTCTACCCCCATCGTAGAGCAGATTTGATGCGGTTTATTATTAGATATTTTTACCTTAGACCCCTAGGAGCCATTGCATGATTCATGGTGAGGTTTATTGACCTCTTGAGGATATTTCCAGAGCATGGAATCTCGAAGACTAACCTTGTACATATCTTCTATAGGGGGATGACCGTCGAGCAGCAGACACTGGTCGATGCCTCATGTGGTGGTTCACACCACAATCTTGACATGGATTCACCTTGGACCATCTTTGGAGAGCTTTCTGACATCTCGTTGACTTCCCATTCTTCATGATATGATTTTGTAGGGACAACAAACAAGAGAGATGCAACACCAGTTACGTGTTATATACTTCATGAGGATTCAGAGATCACATACCAACCTGAGGACGTGGATACTACAGCAGAACGGACGATTGATGACGACCCATCCATCGTGAGTTTCCATCTCCAGACACTGATCGATTTTCCATTGGTCTTCCAGCAGGAGTTTGAGTCAGTTCAGGATTCTCGGATACCACCTCTTTTTGTATAACAAGAAACAGAGGAGGAGCCCATGCTATTTTAGCTGGTCTTTTAGCCTTGCAAATTTCCATGTCAGGACCAGTTAGATTTTACTTCTCAGAGGTACTTCTCGCATTTATATGGATATCTTCATCCATTCCAGCAGCTAGAGCCAGATGAGGGACACCATTTTGAGATACCAGACTTTGAGTGTCCTGTATGTGAGTCTTTTGTCCTCTAGTTTGATGAGATAGATACGTTTCGTGAGGAGCAGATGATAGCTAGCATTTCAGCAGTACGTGGATCAGTTTCTGACACTTCGTCAGCTTCTGCGTTTTTGACCAGTACCATTTTCTATTTCCAGATTGTTCAGAGGCGGTCTTCAGCTGATGAGGCATTTTGATGCGAGGAGTGGGTGCTTGATAATGGTGCAGATTTCCAGTTAAATTCTAATTCCTCTTTCTTCACAATTGATTTTGCATTACTCCCTGAGGGTTATCTGTGGGAGAATGCCACATGCTTAGTGTACTCGGTTTCACTTCATGGATTTCTATCCAATCTATCGGATCATGACACCGAGTCTTCTGATATTTCTGATTTTTTTTTCTGAGTTGTCTCTCCTCGATGACCCTCGTAAGGATGAGCCGGTCTTTGAGATATTCGATGATGTTGCTGATTTTTCTCCATTATGTGTATCGGATATCAGTTTTCTTAGTGAGTCTCATGATCATGACCTTTCATACCTTTCTGAGGCGGTGATTGACATGGAGGATTTCATGACTGCTCCTTCTTTCTCCACGTTCGATTTCTTCGGATCTACCCTTCCACTCCATTCTGATCTCGAGCCGATGATGTCATTTGTACTACCGGATCCTCATTTTAATTTCCCATCACTTTACCCAGTAGTAGACACCCGCTTGATTTCTTATTTGGGTGTCATCGTTTACACTGTTGACCTCGTTGTTGTTCTCATATGAGACTACAACGATAGTACGGTGTTCGCCTTACAGATGTCGTCCTGAACCTCAATATTGCATTGTCCTAGCCTTTGCGCCCAGCTAGGGGCGTAAACTCGAGCGCTTGTTGAGAGGCACCTCAACATTGTATACTTTGTATATACATGTTTCGTCTTGATTTTTTTCTAATTTCTTCCGCTTTTGTTTTACACCCCAGGTCTCGTTTATGATTATTTTTGCTATACTTAGGATGTACTCTATCTTAAGTATAGGGGGTGTAGACACCGAGTTGTTCATTTTCGTTCCATTTCATTACTCTTGTTGGTGCCTATACTTAGGGATCCTTCACCCTAAGTATGGGGGAGTGATGTCGTCCTTTTATTTTGTATATATTTGTCTCAATTTCTTCTGTTCCCTCGCTTGTCCCTCAACTGTTGATATTCTTTTCTATACTTAGGGATCTTTTACCCTAAGTATAGGGCGAGGAATTGATTCGTTAATTTTGTGTATATTCTCTTCCTCGATCTTCCCCATTTGTACAGTCTTCTATACTTAGGATTACTTGATCCTATGTATAGGGGGGATCACTGACTTCCATTCATTTTATTTTTTTATTTTATTCTTCGAGTCATTGTAGTATAGGATTCTTTTCACTTTTCTATACTTAGCATGAGTTATGTCTTCCTTTGCCGCTCTTTGATCACTATGAGGCCATAGTTCGAGCTAAGTATAGGGGTGTCGTATATATTATATATATACTTTAGCCATAACTCCTACATTTGTATTTTTAATAATATGGCTATTACTTATAAAATTGGAATAAAAATATTTGTAAAAATATTTGTAAAAATGTTTGTAAACTCTTTTGAAAAAAGTTTTGTAAAATATTTTTGTAAAACATTTTGTAAAATGATTTGTAAAAAATATTTGTAAAAATCTTTGTAAAATTATTTTTGTACAAATGATTTGTAAAATGTTTGTAAACATTGTTTTGTTTGTAAAATATTTGTAAATTATTTTTATATCAAAATAATGTATATTGTACAAATATTTGTAAAATGTGTGAAAATAAAATGTTTGCAAAATCCATTGGTAAAATTGTCTGTAAAATTATTTGTAAAATTTTTGCAAAATATTTTGTAAAATTGTTTTCAAAATTATTTGTAAATGTTTCGAAAAATTTTTTGAAAATTTTTGTAAAATGGTTTGTAAAATTATTTTAAATATTTTGTCACGTGGGATATAAATTATGGGTATAACAATTTTTTTTTGTAAAATTATAAAATCCACATGTGAATAAAAGCTGTATTTATTTGAAATTTATGAACTTTACAACTTGTATATAAAATCCGTGTATAAAACATGTGTATTTAATCCACTTGTAAAATTTGTACATGAAACTGGTGAATAAAAATTCTTTTTGTAAAACTTTGCATAAAATGTGTATAATTCTTAAATAAATATTATTGTCTAAAAATGTTTGCAAATTGTGTATAAAAGCCTTGTAAATTCTTGTATATATGTATAATTCACTATCGAATAGAAATAAAAATTGAAAAAAGATAAAATCCATAAAAATGCAAATTCTTTGAAATAGTTTTCGAAAATATTTTATCTTTTATTTTCATTTCTTAATAAAAGGTTTTGTAAATATTTTGGTTGCGTATGCATTTGTATTTTTTAGAATAGTATTGACATTTAAACTGATTTGGAATAAAATCGGAAAATGGAGCTTGGTTAAGACCTTAATACACCTAACTCTCAGAGGAACCTTATAGGATTTCGGGTTAAGACTCTTCATATCCATTTGGGACTTAATTCTTTGAATCCACTAGGCTATGTTCACATGCCATCTTGATGAGCCTAAGTAGAACACTTAACAACACACACATGACTCTCATAGACAATGGCTTTACTTGCACCAACACCTTACACATAGCTCCCCACGGATGAGGTGGTGAGGGGGCAGAATCCTTTGGCTTGGAGTAGCATACGAGGGTAGTACTTCTAGGCATAACCTCTCATCTTCCTTTAGGGAGGGATGTGCACCTCAACTTGGTCTGGCATTGTTGAGGTCTTAAGACGGGAGTTGTGGGTTGCAATAATGCTTCAAAAGAGGGATAGTCTACTGGCTCAACAAGGAAAACTCCTTATGTATATGTTTCACCTTGTAGATATGTTGTACATATGAAAATTAAAAAAAAAAGAAAGAAAAAAATGAAAAAAAAAGCAAAATCAAGAAAAACTCCAAAAAAGTGGTCATGCTTGATTGAAAATAAAATGCTTGCCAGAGTATATATAGTCAAATAAAGCAAAGCTTATGTTACACCTCCTCATCTCATGAAGCTTGCAGCGGGAGACTTAGCTACACTGGTTGGGCTCCCAAGGATACGTGGCTACACTGGCCACGGTCCATTCTCTTCTTTCCCTCTCTTCTTGAGCAGGTTGAACTTGAACTTAGAAGGGAATACCCCGCTCCTCGAGGAAAGAGCTGCTAGAATGAGGAATTAGAGTTACCTTGTTGAGGGAGGTTGTTGCCTTGGCATTTATGAGGTGGGGAGCTACATATCACTTACACCGTACAAGGAAAGATACATGGTCATTAGAGTTTGCGTTTGTAGACTTGTTCTGATCTGGATTATTGAGAAATCTTGACCATAAAATGGTGGAACATAGGGGTTGTTGAGTCTTAAACCTAGATCCAAATAAGGTTCCGACAAACTAATAATTCGAAGGTCTGTCCGAGCTCCATACTTCAATTTTATGAAGATAAGTTTAATAGTCAATATTGTTCTAAGTTATCTCCTTTCTTATTTTCTTTTTCACTTCATCTTTGAATAAGTGTATGCTATGGGACTAGCAAAGGTAATGTATATGGGAATGATGAATCCATGATTTATCATCTTTATTCTTTTATATTAGCTAAAACCCTTAGTAAAACACATGTATATATTCATTAATTCTCGTTATTTACCATTCACGATCTATTTGTTAATAATATACATTTATCATTCTTTTTAACCAAAATAAAAGAAGAAAAGAAAAAGAAAAGAAATAAAGAAGGATGTATTTATGGAATAAATATAGACTGACCCGAACCCTGAGAGAAGGTCAAGACTTGACCTGATCGACCAATAATAAAGTAGGGGGAGATAGGGTCCATAACTTATAAAAATCAAGAAAACCAAATCTCACTTGTACACATTCGTCATTTTCCACCCTGCACATATTTTTCACCTATTTTATTTTTCAATAAAACAACTTCAAAAATAAATATTTCCTTCTTGAAAGTTGTGTGTAATAATGTATACTAATTTATAAAAATATCAGAAAAATTATTTAACCAATAATTAAATACAATGAACCTAAAAAGCCTAAAAGTCCAACTTCTCATGATCATAACTATTTGTAGAAAACTCCAAATTAACCAAACTAACTTTTAAACTTTGTTTTTTAATTAAGACTATTTATTAAAAATACCAAAAAATCGTGGAATAAAATGTGTGAGTTTTGGCGTTTGGACCCCTTTGTATATATGTACATCATGTATATAAAAGTTCTTTATTTTCTATCTATTTATTCATAACTCCAAAATAACTTAATTCTTTTTTTGAAATGTTTAGAAAATCAGTAAAAAATATAAAAATATAACTTAAAAATAATTATGAATAAAAACCAATAAATCTCAAAAGCTAAAAGCCGTAAAGTCTAACTTCCGAACCTCACAACTCAGCCGTATGAACTCTGATTTGAGTGCACTAACGTTTAACTTTGGTTTTAAAAATATCTATCAAATGAGAGTGGTTTCACTAAAATCAGAGTTAATATGCAAAAATTAGATTTTGGGACCTTATGAGTATACTTGTATATATGTATATATTGTATCTATTTTTATTTATTTATTTTCTTATTTATTTGTACACATATTATATTTTTAAATATTTTGTATATATTTACTTTAACTACATAAAATTAAAATAAAAATAAAAAATTAGAAAATAATCAAAAATAAAATAAAGTATATATTATATAGGTATTTTATACCTATTAATAAAAGTTCTTATTTATTTTACCTTATTTAATTAATTTATTGTATTTAATAAAAATCACCATAAAATTATTTATTAAATTATTAACATTATTTATTTTCATTATTTTGTAATTTAAAATCACTTATTCAATTATCTTATTTATAATTTATTTAATAGAGTTTCATCCTTTTCCCTATTTCGTCCTTTTCCTCCTTCAGTCTAAATAATCTGCTCAGTCAAGCCGTTTTCTCCAAATTTTCTAGAGCATCGGATCAAGTTGATTTCTTAACCAAAATAAAGATTTCACAACTCTCATTTTTGTCATATAAATTTTCAGATTTCCCACCTCGTTTTACGTGCTGAATTTTCTTTTGAAAGTTGGCGTTTCTCATCTTATAAATACAGTTCCATCTTCTTCCTCCTCCTCCCATCTTTAGCACTTTCATCCTCCAAGGAGCTCCGATCATCATGAGTGACAACCAACCTTCGTTGTAGTGAGGAGAGGACGCAAGGGGCTCTGATCTGACGTATACTCCGTCGTGCTCTACCGCACGCGTGAGCCCAGCCTCTGGCCTAGCCGACCCGTTGAGGCAATGACCCAAGGATCATAGCATCCTCAGCCCAGGCAATACCATTCATCTGCGAGTTCGCATCATTCAAATAATTTAGATTTCATCTTCTATCCAATTTTGTCGCAAATCCTAGATCTGTAGTTCATCCTGATTCACCCTCCGATCATCACGATCGGCGGTCCACCATCTTCATCTCTGTTGACATCAAATCCACCTCCGATCATCATCACACCTCTGAATCCTCACCATTTCATGTCTACCCTTCATATCCTTTCACCTCCGGACACGCACGGTTGTCGAAGACCTAGAGCGAATACTACATCTTCGACGGCTCTCCCATTAGCCCCCATCCATTCTATTTTCCTATTTTGCATAATCCCAGGTTGAGGAAGAGAAAGCTCGAGCCTAAGTTTTGAATCTGCAGGATCTGAAGTGACTCGTACCACATCCAGATCTGAATAGCTCTGATTAACGCCGTGGATTTCTGTCTGAACGAAGCATCTGAGCATTGATCATTTGTATCTGGATGAAGCTTCACGCAACACATCTGGAGGAGAAGCACCTTCATAGAATACTTGCTTACAATATGTAATAGAATCCACTCCATTCACCCACCTATTCGTTGCATACTTAGGATTTGTAATTTGAATTGGATGGAAAGATCCGATTGAAATTACTTCAAGATTCATTGGTGGAGATTTATGAAGGAGTTTTGTGCATAAATCCATTAATTGATTCTAGATTCTGTTACTTTCTATTGAATACTGAGAACGACACCAATTTTGACAAAGGAGTGGATCTAATCATGGATAAGATTTTATCAATTCTATGCATACAATTTTTGATCAAAGATTCTAGATTTGATTATAATTAACATCTCCAATTCTACCTACCTGCACCAGATTTCTAAGAATCGAAGGGCATATTTTTTATTTTATCTGCAGGGATTTCCATCATAGGAGTCGGAGCAAGGAGCATCGCATCTGATCCGGACCATATGCACCAGGAACTTAAGAGTCACATCATCAAATCATTATCTTAATCGGGGATTTCAACACGTTCAGATCTGTGCGTGACCAGAATCAAATGAAGTATTGTGCACATGGAGACGAGGCGATAAATATGCAGCTGATGATCTGAACTCGAGCTGCGTCCCCTTCAAAGTTTGGAGCTGTACCGGATCGACGTCGTCTAGCGAAGAAATTGGGGAAGAATAGTCGGGAGTCCAGATTGTACAGGGGCCGTCAATCACCATCTAATCGCATGACTGTAATTTTGCCACATGTCAATGCCAGAGTTCCGTATCCGCCGCTCAACGTGGAGTGCATTTTTGTGGAAATTTCATAAACCCCTCGGCCATTGTTGAATTTTCAAAACCAACCATTTCCAACTGATAGCACGTAATTTGCACGTTTTATTTCGGTGACACTTGCACATTTGGCCTCGATTTTATTGCTCTTTAAATACATGTCCAAGTAGCTGAGTTTACATGTGATTTGTACGTGCATGTTGTGTGAAAATTGTCAAAGTACACTGTAGTATTTCTTTGTTATAATCTGATCAAAACTTTTACAATAATTACAAATCAGTGCTTCTTCTGCAGCACTTATTTTCTTCTCTATATTGCATTGAATAAAAATCATTTACGCTCCAAAATTTCTACAAAAACAAGTATAAGTTCCTACTAGGTTGCTTTAATTCTCACAATTTTGGTTTTTGCAAATTATTTTGATTTTCTATTTTCAATAATTCAAAAACCCTTATTCCATTTCCTTATTTGTTATATATAGACAATTAAAAGTATAAATAATTGCAAGCTAAATATAAAACTAAAAATTCAAAATCAGAAAACATCAAAAAATTATAAAAATTTAAAATCCATAAAAAATTAAAAAGATAAAAAAATCACAAAAATCCAAGAGTAGCTTGCTTAGATTCCCTCTCTTATTTCATTGCTTGTCTTTGAATTGAATAACCCTTGCTTAATAATTGTTGCATCCTTGTATTCAACCCTGGGAGCTATACCAGGTTAATATTAAATAGCAAAAATCCATCATTTTCTTTTATTGCTTTCATTTGGATTTAATAATTGTTTGATTCAGTTGGTTTTTCTTTGGGTACAACGACATTCTCTATTAATAAACTAAAACCCAAGTGATATTTATGGTTAATCCACACATTAACTTAAGCCATGAATATATGACATAAAGTCAAAATCAATGCCATGATAATTTCATGTGTTACATGCATATGTTAAAGATCAAGACCACATATCTCGTGTAATAATGCCAAGAAAATATAGTTGGAAACTATTTGTCATGCACGTGAATTCAACATGTTACGAAAGATGAAGGAAGCTTATCTCTTTCCTTTTATTTTTTTGGGGATCTCCCTATCTATATAAATAGAGTATTTCAATCTACGATTCAGACCATAAGGGCATTTAAGGCTTTGAACATCTTCAAATATTTAGGCTCGAGAACAATATGGAAACCAACATCAAGAGAGAAGGAAAAAATCTTTTCACGTATAAATTCTCACCAAGTATTTTTTAAGTTTTGTCTGGATCATGACATAAAAATAATCTACACATTTATCCACGACACTTCCAATTTATCTTTCATTTAATTATTTTAACTTTATATGCAAATTGATTTATCAAAGTTTTATTTTTTTATATATCATTAGGAACATGAACAACAGAAAAACAGAAACCAAGGAAGAATACCATCCAGCAAGCGGGACTCTAAGGTCTATGGGACACAAGCCCGGTGAGAAAATCACAAGAAAAAGGTAAGTTGATCGTATCTATATGAGCGTTCTCGCATGTAATACCATGTCTTCATTTTAAGTTGTCTCCCACGTAATTTCCCAACCACGGATGCCTCTAAATCACAAAAATATTTTCTTAGATCTAACACATAACTAAAATCACAAAAATATGAAGAGGGAGAGGTGATCTTACTTTTTCTAATGGTAGATCTATGTAAAAGATGATGAGGGGAAACTCCTCTCCAAAAGGGTAGTGATCTGCCCCCTCCGAGATGCTTCGACGGAGCTCCGATGATCTCGATAGTGGGAGATAGTGTGTGGTGGCTAGGGTTTGCAAGTGAGAGGAGAGAGCAGCCCATGAGGTCTTTTATATCTCAAAAATCGTAGTTGGGCGGATCTCTTAGATGGATCCTGCTCAATCCCGTATAACTACTTAAGAGTTGACCCCTCTTCACTAAAATGATCATATCTCAACCATCTGATATCCGATTTACAAAATTCCAGATGCGTTGGATTCCTAACGATGATACACATCTAAAAAGTTATAATGTGCTACAATCAGATCAGAATATTATTTTTCATAAATTTCTTAATGGACTACAACTTTTTGATCATCAGCAACTTGATCTAGTTACGAGACCAAAATCATGGATTTTACATCACAACAATCTTAAAACAAGTCTCTTCCTCGAGACTTCAAGGAATAGTAGGGTTTGTAGTCACTATCGATTCATACCATATGTTATATCCATATGTTATATCTATTACATTGTGTAGGACACACATCTAGTACAACCCGAGATAGACAGGCTACAAACATGCGTTACAAGCATCTGTTAACGATCAAGACCACATATCTCGTGTAATAATGCCAGGAAAATATAGTTGGAAACTATTTGTCATGCACGTGAATTCAACATGTTATGAAAGATAAAGGAAGCTTACCTCTTTTCTTTTATTTTTTTTTGGGATCTCCCTATCTAAATTAATAGAGTATTTCAATCTACGATTCAGACCATAAGGGCATCTAAGGTTCTGAACATCTTCAAATATTTAGGCTCGAGAATAATATGGAAACCAACATCAAGAGAGAAGGAAAAATCTTTTTACATATAAATTCTTACCATGTGTTTTTATGTTTTGTCTGGATCATGACATAAAAATAATCTACACATATATCCATGACGCTTCCAATTCATCTTTCATTTAGATATTTTAACTTTATATGCAAATTGATTTATCAAAGTTCTTATAATATTTTATATATCATTAGGAACCTGAACAACAGAAAAGCACAACACCAAGGAAGGATACCATCTAGCAAGCGGGACTCTAAGGTCCATGGGACACATGCCCGGTGAGAAAATCACGAGAAAAAGGCAGAGGGGATCGTACCTATATGAGCTTTCCCGCATGTAATACCATGTCTTTGTTTTAAGTTGTCTCCCACATAATTTCCCAACCACGGATGCCTCTAAATCACAAAATTATTTTCTTAGATCTAACACATAAGTAATATCAAAAAATATGAAGAGGGAGAGGTGATATTAATTTTTTCTAATGGTAGATATGTATAAAAGGTGATGATGGGAAATTCCTCTCCAAAATGGTAATGATCCGCCCCCTAGATGCTTCGACAGAGCTCCGACGATCTCGAGAGGTGGGAGATAGTGTGTGGTGGATAGGGTTTGCAAGTGAGAGGAGAGAGCAGCCAATGGAGAGAGCAGCCAATGGGGTCTTTTCTATCTCAAAAATCATAGTTGGGCGGATCTGTTAGATGGATCTTGCTCAATCCCGTATAACCACCTAAGAGTTGACCCCTCTTCAATAAAATGATCATATCTCAACCATCCGATATCCGATTTACAAAATTTCAAATGCGTTGTATTCCTAATGACGGTACGCATCCAAAAAGTTATAATGTGCTACAATCAGATCAAAATTGGATTTTTCATAAATTTCTTAGAATACAACTTTTTGATCACCATCAGCTTGATCTAGTTACGAGACGAAAACCAGGGATTTTACATCATAACAATCTTAAAACAAGTCTCGTCCTCGAGACTTCAAAGAATAGTAAGGGTTGTATTCACTATCGGTTCATACCATATGTTATATCCATATTGATGAGTCGCCAAATCGGCCCTTTAAGAGTGCTGAATTAGCACTTGTAGTTGTCATCGTAGCCGGGCCGATTCGGGTCATCAAAAGACCATCTCATTGATATATCAAATAAGAATCAGATGGTCGTGTTATTTTTTTTACTTGGTAAGATACCAAGGTCAAACTCAGGGACACGAGACTCTCTCGTATTAATCAGATTTTTATTTATTTTAACTAAGTGTTGAATTAGAGAACATATAGGTCAAAGTGTGCCACAAGACTAAGACAATGCATTGAAAACAAAACATGCAATTTTTTATTTTTTTTATAATGAAGATAAATGCAATGCAATGCAATGGAAATATGCCCTAAGTCAGAATAATGAGCAATTTAAAAAATGAATTAATTTCAGGTTTAATTTCAAGACACACACGTGATGAATTTGAAGCAAGGCATGAATTTAAGCTCCTAGGGACACTTGGATATTACCAATTAAACATCAAAAATTTCAGAGTCCAAAGTAGAAAATAAACATGCCATTAAAAAGTACATCAAGCAAGCTTCAAAATGAAACTGAAATCAAGTAAAACGGAGGTACGGTGCTCAAGATATGCAATGAAGAAGACAAGGGCATAAATGGAAGAAAAGATGAAAAGATAACTACAAACAGGTCCCTGGGAGGGACTAAAATGCAATAAAATAGGATGGGGGCCTTCCCTGTAAAATACCTAGACGCACAAGGGTATTTTTGTAATTTTGAAAACCCACGAGGGTTTCAATGCAAATTACCCCCTGCGCACGAGGTCTGCACGTGACGAGGACCTGTTTGCCATTTGAAGAAGTCGGTAGGGCTTCTGTGTAAATTACCTAGATGGCACGTGCTATGCACGCGCCATCCAGGTTCGGACGGAGGCTCGGGCTCAGCAGAGGCTCGAGGTAGCTTCGGATCGGCTCGTGTAGGCTCGGTGCTGGTCGAAGCTCCAGGAGGTTCGGCATAGGCTCGGTGATCCAAGCCTATAGGATCGGAGGCGAAGGCTCGGTGCAGCTCTGGTTTCGCCACGTGGCAAATCGCAAGCCATCCGATTACGAAGATTGGATGGATCCTAGATGAGGCTCTAGTCGATGTCGTGGGCACTCCCTTGCCGTTGGATGTGCTCCGTAGAGGAGCATCCAACGACAATTGTATCTTCGTCCTTGGCTGCGGTAGGCGGAGCGATCAGAGCTCTGGAGGAGAAGCCAAAACTCCGCCGCTCCATCTTGGACATGTCGGACTTCCCTGGAGCTCCATGAATGATCGTCGATGAAGCTCGGATCTCGGGGAAAGTGTCTGGCGTCTTGGCTCAGGCCATAGGAGCGTTGAAGTCGAGGGCGGTTGTGACGAAGTTGGGTCCGATGAAGCTTCGATCGTTGAGAGTTTCGATGACCTGCACAGTGAAGCATATAGCCGACGCAAAAGGCGCGCGTGCGTGGATGAAGTGAAGGGCTTGCGTGCGACGGGAGGTGGAGCCCTGGTGCTCTTCATCTCCAGCAAAGGGAGATGGAGGTGGAGGAGGAGGTCAGGTCGTGGAGAAAGGGATCTGGTGATCGGAGAAGCTCGCGTGGAAGAGTGATGTATGGCGGGGCTCGTGGCGTGAGTAATGGAGGTCGGAGATGGGTGTAGCAACCTAGAAAATTAAGATTAAATAACTAAAAAATACAGAAGGGATCAGAAGGAGCTTACCAAGAGAAATAGGTGGAGCGGGGCCTGGGCTCGAGGTCATCGGAGGACCTCGGGGTCATCGCTGAACCCCCCCCCCGGCTACGGGGAGCAGCTTGGCAGAGGCGGAGCTCCGCTGGCTAAGCCTACCATGGCTTAGGGTCTCACCAGAGATAACCTCCGTCTTTGCGCTCCTCTCCGCCCCCTCGCTGTCACCGAGGGGTGGGGGCTTGCTGGGAGGAACCTCGCGTAATGGTGGACAACCGAATATGGAGGAGGATGGGGCGTATTTGAAGATCGAGCTCGGCGGTCTAGGTGGCGAGGATGTGGGTTTCGAGGGCGCGCATGGAGCGAAGGAGAGGGGTTCGTGGGTTAATGGATTACTGGCGAAGATGGTGGATGATTGGGGAGGATCGAGAGGCGGTTATCGGACGAGGCGGTCATCAATGGAGATGGAGAAAATGGGAAGGGGGAAGGTGGGTGACGCTATGTGATCGTGGGAGAGAGAGGGTACTCGGAGGTTGACGACGACCGATGGCCGTTGGATCTGGAGATCCAACGTCTGACAATTGGGCGCTCACGAGCGATCGTGATGTAATCTGGGCCGACCTCATCGAAGGGCGCGGATGAGCCACGTGGCGCATCGAAGGCGAGGCACCAACGGATGGAGTGGATGTGATACAGACTTTGATCAGATGGCTGGGGCACGCGATAGCAAGAAGCGGTTGTGATGGAAAGGCAGGGGCACGATCGAATGGATCTCAATGCGCTACGTGGCAGGATGTGCGTTTGGCGCTGACGTGCGGTCTAGATAGGGCTAGGGGATAGATCGGATGGTTGATATCCTCAGGGGCAGTGAACGGTGAAGATCAAGGCTCTGAGAAGCTGATCGGGCGGAGGAACAGGTGACGCGTGGCGCAAGGATATTAAGGTGGGAATGAGTGGCTGAGATGAAAGGCGGACGTGGAGAAGGCGGGGCCATTGGATCAGAAGGAGATCCAATGGCTGAGGCGCGGGCGGGTGATGCAAAGGGAGCGGGCCACGTGGCTCACCCAGAACGGGCCACGTGGCCCAATCAGATTATTCGAAAAGAAAAATTGATTTTTGAGGGTCAAGATGGCCGAATTTGTGAAAACTCAAAACATGAAAGTTGTAGATCTTGATGAAATCTACAAGTTTTATGTTGACTAAAACTGGAGATGAGATCATCTGAAGATACCAATTATTTTTCAGAATATTTTTAAGGCTAAAAATACCACAGATTTTTGTTTTGCCAATTTTTTTGTGGTTTTTAATTTATTAAGGACTCTGATAATTACAGGACATTATCTGGGTTTTATTGACAAAAATTTAAGCAAGGGGGTTAATAATGAGAAATTATGATGATGAAATCGGGTTTCATCACCCCCTATACTTAAATTATGCTCGTCCTCGAGCATCAAAGAGAATGATTAAGCTGGATTAACCCCCTTGTGCATGTGAGTACAAGATCCAATCTGTTCAAGTCCACTCAACTTTAGAGGTCCAAAATTCAAGAATTCAACCCAGCCTTAATCAAGAGGCACCCAATTCCTCTAATTCTCTAGACTCTCTCTGATGTACATATATACTAAGGATATGAAATTTAGTGTTGACTGCAATCCCGAGAGTAGAGTCAATTCATCACCCAAAGTCTTGGTCCAAGAAATTCTCCTAAGGACCCAATCCTCAACACTAGGGAATAAATCAAATCTTGCATCCAGTCCACCATCTTTTTAGTTGTCAGACTTAAAATGTAGATGGAAGGCCAGTGATGGAGGGTATGGGATTGTGTCATTTCTTCTCTCCCTCTCATTGGAACAAGGATTCTCTCTAGTGCCTTTTACGCAACACATTTTTTTTGGTGTTGAGCAGTGCGTCCGCCAAGAGAAGTTGGAGTCGTCTGCACTTGTTTTCCTGGGAGTACACCGAGGTGTGTCTCTTTTGAGTACCTATCGTACCTTCGACACCTAGACTTGTAGCATTTACGATGCAGAGCCCTTTTTTGGTGCATGCCCGACTCCTGGTCCTAATAGCGGTGGTCCAATTGGACACTTTGAAAAGTTTGGGAGCGCTCGCCTTTGGTGGAAGCTCTTTGATATTTGACTTTGTGGAATGAGCTTTTCTTTGACATTTCATTGACTTGTATAATTTTTGCCTAGCTCCACTGCTTTTACCAAGAGTTGGTGCACACTGATCAACATTTTTTATTTATTTCACACCATGGCACTTAGGTCAATATCAAGAGATTAGTATAAGAACCAAGTTTTCATACTGGCTAATATTTTGCTGACACTGAGGTTTCATAAGCCTCCAACGATTTTATCCCATCCTCGAGCATCAATAGATTAAATCCAAACTTGAATTCCTCATCCCAATCCCTCAGGTTAAAAATCAACTCATCTCATCGAAAACCGTAGTCGTGCATGTGATGTGCTAATCATATTCTTTATGTCTGAGACTAAGCATGGAATATTGCATGCAAATCTGAAAATCTAGGGAAATGTGGGTGATTAAGTCTATGATCCTGATGGCTAAGGCTAGTAAACCTAAAATCTCAAAGACCTCAAAAAGCTAAGTCTCCTTGATCATTTCAGATCTTGGGTGGAAGTGTAAGTGTAGAGGATTAATCCAACTCCTTCATTCAAAAACAAGATTTTTTCTAAGACTTCAAGAGATCTTAGGACTGCCTAAACTCAATTTAGCATCTGCATTCAGCCAGTATGGATGTAAGTACAGACCGAAGCCCGTTGCTTGAGGATGGGGCCTTACGCGATGTCCTCTAAACCATCCAATCTGCTAAGGGCGAACCCTCACTGATCACGGCTACTTAATTGAGCTTAGTAGTCACCAATGACTCTTAAAGGGTTTTTTGGGTTTTTCTCATTTTTATGGATTTTAATTAAAAAGTTAAAACACAAGTTTGACTCAACTTTCCTTGAAAAGAGATAGAAGATTTTCAAAACCATGTCACACAAATAAAAAGTTTTCAATCAATACAAAGGAAAATCATTTTCGAAAATATTTTTATCAAAATAGTGTAACATAGTATAGAAAAAGCCGTAAAAACATTTGAGTTCTCTTACTCCAAAGAATTTTACTTTAGCCAAAAAGTTTTAAATTTTTCAAATTTTTCAGATTATAGCTAAAGTAAGTATACGGTATATACGGTATACCCCCCTATACTTAAACTTTGCTATGTCCTCATAGCACTAGATTATACAAGTACATAAGTCCATATAAATATAAAGGAATATACGAGAGCTAAGAGGGGCTCCCCCTATACTTAGGTTAGAAATAACCTAAGTATAAAGGCAAGGAAAGGAGAGTAGAGAAAACCATGGGGACTCGAGTCCCCCCTATACTTAGGCTAAGATTAGCCTAAGTATAAAGATGAGAATTGATGTTGGGAGGGACCCAAGGTGAACGGAGAAGATGGGTGGATATACAAGTGATCGGATGAATCTACGGAGATGAATGGAGTGACTAAGGCTCTGGGGAGTGTAACGAAGCAAACATGGCTCAATCAAGCAAGCAAGACCCTCAATTCACCAACTCACACATGATACCAACCGAGGTTGGTTTATTATATTGTCGGTTTTATTGGTGATAAAACATTTGATTTTTACGTTGAGAAAATGTGAAGTGAAAATCGATGCGTAAACGAGAGTGTTGCTCTCCCAAAACCAAAGTTTTACTCCATTTTATGTTGACTTGCAATTAACAGTCCCTGTTATTATTTAATGTTGTCACTAAATTAAGGTTAGCACAAAATCAAGCAATCAACATCTACCGTTCATTCCCATTTTCCATTAATCCTAGGTGATCAAGCTAGGAAAGAGAAATTGAGAAAAAACCATGTATTCGGTAAAAACCGCGATCTAGGCTAAGCGATAAAATCATGCAATGACTTGGCGAAAATATGTAAAAATTTTTGGGCTATTTGAAAAACCAAAACTCATGTATGCAAGTCGATCAGAAAGCCACACCTAATCGTGCTCCTATTAGCGGGGAATGATATCCATTAATTTGGTCTAAGTGAGGCGAGATTATGTGCGTCTATGTATTAGTGTGTCCTACCTACGAGCAAGCACGTAAAAAATAGAAAATAGAATAAGCTCGGAGAGCTGCGTGCCTTCGTCCTAGGTCGACACTCAAGTGGGGACGATCCCCACACAACCACATTCGTTCGATTACACTCGCGAGTCTTCGATCGAAGACCGTTGTAAAAGACGAATTATTACAAGTTTATATGACAAGAAAAAATAAAATGCGAGACACATTTTTTTTCATTCTTTTCTATTTGCTCCACGTATGTTTTGCGGCTCCTCGCAGCGGGAAGCGCCAGCTCCTCGCCTCCTTGAATCATCAAGGACCCTGCCACAAAAATAATGGTTAGAGATCGATAGAGAAGAAAATTTTAAAATGCAAGACAACTTGACAAATTGACCTATATAAAATAGCATTAAATTAAATAAACAAAAATCCAAAAATACAAGAAATGAGCCGTGTCCCCAGCAATGGTGCCATTTGATGAGTCACCAAATCGACCCTTTAAGAGTGATGAATTAACACTTGTAGTTGTCATCGTAGCCTGGCCGATTCGGGTTATCAAAAGACCATCTCATTGATATGTCAAATAAGAATCAGATGGTCGTTTTATTTTTTTACTTGGTAAGATACCAAGGTCGAACTCAGGGATACGAGCCTCTCTCGTATTAATCAGATTTTTATTTATTTTAACTAAGTGTTGAATTAGAGAACATATAGGTCAAAGTGTGTCACAAGACTAAGACAATGCATTGAAAACAAAACATGCAATTTTTTTATTTTATTTTTTTATAATGCAGATAAATGCAATGCGATGCAACGAAAATATGCCCTAAGTCATAATAATGAGCAATTTAAAAAATGAATTAATTTCAGGTTTAATTTCAAGACAAACACGTGATGAATTTGAAGCAAGGCATGAATTTAAGCTCCTAGGGACACTTGGATATTATCAATAAACATCAAAAATTTCATAGTCCAAAGTAGAAATTAAACATGCCATTAAAAAGTACATCAAGCAAGCTTCGAAATGAAACTGAAATCAAGTAAAAACGGAGGTACGGTGCTCAAGATATGCAATGAAGAATACAAGGGCATAAATGGAAGAAAACATGAAAAGATAACTACAAACAGGTCCCTGAGAGGGACTAAAATGCAATAAAAATAAGATGCAGGGCCTTCCCTGTAAAATACCCAGACGCATAGGGGTATTTTTGTAATTTTAAAAACCCGCGAGGGTTTCAATGCAAATTACCCCTGCGCACGAGGTCTGCACGTGACGAGGACCTATTTGCCATTTGAAGAAGTCGGTGGGGCTTCTGCGTAAATTACCCAGATGGCGCGTGCCATGCACGCGCCATCCAGATTCGGACGGAGGCTCGGGCTCGGCAGAGGCTCAGGGTAGCTTCGGATCGGCTCGTGTAGGCTCGGTACGGTCGAAGCTCTAGGAGGTTCGGCGTAGGCTCGGTGATCCAAGCCTATAGGATCGGAGGCGAAGGCTCGGTGCAGCTCTGGTTTCGTCATGTGGCAAATCGTAATCCATCCGATTACGAAGATCGGACGGTTCCTGGATGAGGCTCTAGTCGATGACGTGGGCTCTCCCTTGCCGTTGGATGTGCTCCATAGAGGAGCATCCAACGGAACTATATCTTCATCCTTGGCTGCGGCAGACCGAGCGATCAGAGCTCCAGCGGAGAAGCCAAAACTCCGCCGCTACATCTTGGACATGTCAGACTTCCCCGGAGCTCCATGAATGATCGTCGATGAAGCTCGGAGCTCAAGGAAGGTGTCTGGCGTCTTGGCTCAGGCCACAAGAGCGCTGAAGTCGAGGGCGGCTTCGACAAAGTTTGGTTCGATGAAGCTCCGATCGTTGAGAGTTTCGATGACCTGCACAGTGAAGCATATAGCCGACGTAAAAGTGCGTGCGTGTGTAGGTGAAGTGAAGGGCTTGTGTGCGATGGGAGGTGGAGCCCTGGTGCTCTTCATCTCCGGTGAAGGGAGATGGAGGTGGAGGAAGAGGTCAGGTTGTGGAGAAAGGGATCTGGTGATCGGAGAAGCTCGCGTGGAAGAGTGATGTATGGCCGAGCTCGTGGAGTGGGTAATGGAGGTCAGAGATGGGTGTAGCAACCTGGAAAATTAGGAGAAAATAACTAAAAAATACAGAAGGGATCAAAAGGAGCTTACTTGGAGAAATAGGTGGAGCGGGGCCTGGGCTCGAGGTCATCGGAGGACCTCGGGGTCATCGCTGAACTCCCTCGGCTACGGGGAGCAGCTTGGCGGAGGCGGAGCTCCGCTTGCTAAGCCTACCATGGCTTAGGGTCTCACCGGAGATAACCTCTGTCATTGCGCTCCTCTCCGCCACCTCGTTGTCACCGGGGGGCGGGGGCATGCTGGGAGGAACCTCGCGTAAAGGTAGAAAACTGGATATGGAGGAGGATGGGGCGTATTTGAAGATCGAGCTCGGCGGTCCAGGTGGCGAGGACGTGGGTTTCGAGGGCACGCATGGAGCAAAGGAGAGGGGTTCGTGGGTTAATGGATGACTGGCGAAGATGGTGGATGATTGGGGAGGATTGTGAGGCGGTCATCGGTGGAGATGGAGAAAATGGGAAGGGGGAAGGTGGGTGACGCGGTGTGATCGTGGGAGAGAGAGGGTACTCGGAGGTTGACGACGACCGATGGCCGTTGGATCTGGAGATCCAACGACTGACGATTAGGCGTTCTTGAGCGGTCGTGATGTAATCTGGGTCGACCTCATCAAAGGGCGCGGATGAGCCACGTGGCGCATCAAAGGCGAGGCGCCAACGGATGGAGTGGATGTGATCCAGACTTTGATCAGATGGCTGGGGCGCGCGATAGGAATAAGCGGCTGTGATGGAAAGGCAGGGGCGCGATCGAAAGGATCTCAACGCGCCACATGGAAGGCTATGCGTTTGGCGCTGACGTGCGGTCTAGATCGGTCTAGGGGATAGATCGGATGGTTGATATCCTTGCGGCAGTGAACGGTGAAGATCAAGGCTCTGAGAAGCTGGTCGGGCGGAGGAACAGGTGACGCGTGGGGCAAGGATATTAAGGCGATAATGAGTGGTTGAGATGAAAGGCGGACGTGGAGAAGGCGGGGCCATTGGATCAGAAGGAGATCCAACGGCTGAGGCGCGGGCGGATGATGCAAAGGGGAGCGGGCCACGTGGCTCACCTAGAACGGGCCACGTGGCCAATCAGATTATTCAAAAAGAAAAATTGATTTTTGAGGGTCAAGATGGCCGAATTTAAGAAAACTCTAAACATGAAAGTTGTAGATATTGATGAGATCTACAAGTTTCATGTGGACCAAAACTGGAGATGAGATCATCTGAAGATACGAAATATTTTTAAGGGTATTTTTAAGGCTAAAAATACCAAAGATTTTTGTTTTGCCAATTTTTTTGTGGTTTTTAATTTATTAAGGACTCTGATAATTACAGGACATTATCTGGGTTTTATTGACAAAAGTTTAAGCAAGGGGGTATATAATGAGAAATTATGATGATGAAATCGGGTTTCATCACATATGCGATATCATATTAAATATCCATTACATTGTGTAGGACACACGTCTAGTACAATCCGAAATAGACAGGCTACAAACCCTATGGTCATTACTTTTGAAAATTAAACAATTCTAACATGCATCTTTCTTAGCTCAGAGGCGATAACATTCTTAAAAAGACGTTTCCTATTTCTTCAAGAGATGCTCCCGCATCCACACTCCTCTTATCACGGGATTGATAACAATCTTAATAGAATATTTGTTATCACAGTCAACGACAATAATTGTAAGATATTACAGTTGACACCTTCGCTGATAAAAATCTTAAAATAGTTCTTCATATTTCTTCAAAAGATGCATCTACATTCCACTTATCACGAGAGTGATAACAATTTTAATAGGACCTTTGTTGTCATGGTCAATGATAACAATCTTTAAAGATTACATAACCCTCTTAGAGTATCCCCCTTATTACTCAAGAAGATGGATCCATATCCAATTTCTACTTATCACAAAATTGATAATTATCTTGATATGATCTTTTCTTATCGCGATCGGTGATAACAACATTAAGAGGGTTATAGTCATCCCTCGATGATAAGATATCAATCTAGAGTTATATCACCTTCAATGATTACGAACAAAGAAATGATGTTAACGTGGCCATCGATAACAATCTTAAACAAAATCAAGCCATCTCTTTCAGTCCTTAAGCTTTCCTTACAAATTAGTATAGATTACTAAATGCGAGTCTCTGTATCACATTACTAAGGTTGACACTTATCAACCGCTTGACTCATTTCGATTATCATCAACAAAATACTAAAATATTTGCATTGTCACAATAATAACCATAATATCAATTATGTTCATATAGATAGAAACACATTGTCTAACAAAAATTTTCATTCAGAAAGCTAAGAACTTTTACTAGTAAAAAAATTCATTACATCAGTCACATGCCTTTTCTATATTTTGTCCTTTTCATCAACAGGTGTATACTCATCAGGTGCGGTGAAAACACCACTATTAGCTCACCGAGAACATTCAACTTAACTATGTCCCTATGGCCACAAGTATAACATCTTCGAGGTCGAGTACTCCCCCTTGGTCCATTTCTAATGGAACTTGTTGTAGTCTCATTAATTGGTTCCATAGGTAGAGAATCGTGACCAGTAGTTGGATATGGCATCAAAACTTCTTGGTCATCGTTGTCATTTTCATTTAAATATGCCTTTTTAAATATCTTGTCGTGATGTAGGTCTTCCATGCAAGATATGACTTCTACTATCTCGTGGATAGTGGATGGTCGACAAACAGAGAGCTTATGTTGAATATCAAGGCGAAATCCACACCAAAACTTTAGAATTCATTCATCCTCATATAATTCAAGCATGGGTGAATTGCGTGCTTACTCATCAAATTTGATATGATATACTCTCTAGCTGACATCGATCCTTATTTCAACTCATCTAGTTCTTTCCTTTTTCTCCTAACCCAGAAGTCGAGAAGAAATTATTCTCAAAATGACTTCACAAAATTGTCCCAAGTCAAAGGATGTGGTAAATGTCTTGATAAGGCGCTCCACCACCGCTTCGTATGCCCACTCAAGGAGTATTCAGCAAATGGCACCCAACAGTCTTCAGGTGCTTGAATAATCTTGAGGACTTTCTCAATATTTTCCTACCAAGCATCATCATCCTCAGGAGTAGTATCTCTTGCAAGCTCTGGTACTTGACCCTAGCAAAAGATAGCAATGATTTTCTGATGTATTTGAAAAATATCCTTAGTAGATGGAGGAGAAATTGGAACTCTAATACTACCCTCGCACTGAAGGGTACGAATGGATTCTTCAAATCTATCAAGTCTTTGCTCTACGCTTTGTAGTCTTCTATCTAAGCTTGGGAGCATGTCCATCATTATTGCCAACTGCTTTGCTATCTCAGCATCTGAAAATGACATGATTCTGCATGAATCAATTACTCATCAGTCTCTAGATATCTAAGTCTTCATATATTAGGACTCCTATCAGGGAACCATTCATGTTGGACTAAATTTCATAGTTAGAAGACCCTGATATATTCCATACATTTTGAATAGCATTAATAATCATAACATATAAATGATGGCTAATGGAGTATCCTTGTTGTAATACCATCTGTGATGTCATGCCTCGCGGGAGGAACATCAGACCTAGCTCTCTAGGATCCAAATACTCAGCAATAGCTATATTCATACATTATGATTAACATTCGAAATGAAAACAAGAAAAGTAAGGAATAAGAATGTTCCAATGATATTTATATACCCATGTTCCCAAAATTCTACAAATTTCCAATAGAGTCCACAATATATTTTTACATGGCTCACAACTTTACAACATAAGCTATAAAAGAATAACAGTAACTATTACAACTTTACGAGTGAAACAGTACCCTGTGTCTTGTACAAACTGTGAAAGCTCAAGTCACTACTGATGCTCAACAACCTGTAAACATGGAAGGGTTTCCAAAGAAGTACGCATGAGCAAAAACCTTAGCACAGCAAAAAAAAGGATAACACTACACCAAGCAGAAAGTGTAAAAGAGTAAAGAGAGGGATGTTCACGTTCCATTATAATTTTTGTAATTTATATTTACGATCCCAACCATTTGTAAACTGGTTATTAGAAGTTACATATGATCTACTACTTGTACTCTACAAGTGTTAGTATTATTATTCATATTATGAGTTCGTAACTATACATTTATCTGTATGCATTGTTTGGGATTATCATATACGTAGATGCACATATGTATATTATTCAAGGAATCTTGTCATCATTTACTTGTTGAGCTCAAATAATAAAAATATCAACTCAACAGTAAATTATGTACACTGGAGCAACCAACTCAAGCAACCAATCCCAACTCCAATTTCAACCATTTCCCCAGCTTACCCGTCATAAGGAGAATACATGTGAATGAGTACACCACGGCCAAACAGGACCGCATCAGATACACCCTTATGACAAAATATGAGTCCTCAAAGAGTTTTGTACTAGTGACACGTACTCACCGACTGTACCCGTAGCACTACGCTCAACCGACAGAGTCTCGGAACACACCGACAGACCCACGAAACCAGAACTAACAATCCATCTAGGACTCATTAAGACCTCCAGAGTTGCACCCCACTCTTGGGTATTCTAACTTCTCTAACACATGCCAACAAATACCAATAACGTAGTTTTTCAATTTAATCTCATTTAATTCTTTAATATTCCTTTGAGAGCACTACCACATTGATCTTAGAATTTCTGCCCTAAGGTTAGATTTTCACTGAAGTGTGTAATTTTAAATGTGTTACTTGATCATGTAATTCCTTCTCATAACAAGTACACGTCATTGCGAACTCATTGATTTCCGCTACACAGGAACTTGATAGTCATCATGGTAAACTCCCAAGGGCCTCCTTTTCAAAACAAAACATGATAAATCATGACCCACGTCTCTAATTTCAAACCACATCTCAGAATACCTTTTCAGAATTATAGCATTCGAAATAATATTCGTCGTGGCTGCACCTATACTAATTAAATGACTGATCCATCGGATTCACGGTCGTGAGGATATCTACACAGGTCCCAAGGGTGCATGTCCGACCCCTTGCAACGCCCAACTCCATCCACCTAACTAACATGATATATGGCTCATGAGATGATGATATTCACAAAAACAAGTTGACATTACTTTCTTTAGGAAGTTTTAAATTATTTGATGTTATCATAAGCCATCATGAAAGGCCACTCGAACCCTTACCATACCTATACTAGCATTATCTGTTGAGTTCCCTTCTACTTCCTTTTGCAAACCTAAAATCATGAAGTCCCCACTATTCTATAGAATCATTTTAAGAGGAAATACATGACCACTATTAATTGGATTCATATATTAAGCGTAGAGGTAATTGAGAAACTCTCTCTTTTTTATATGAAATTAACTACAATATGGCATGGACATAATACTTGAATCAAATGCTATTTGTGAATGGGAGGTTTCGTATTGTTCACATGTGAACCAATTAGCAATTAGTAATGAAGTTGTGATCTCCGCGACGTGGGGTAGTACTACTAATTACATATCATGATGTCCGTAATAAGACTATTTTATTAACACAAACATATTGCAAGCACCAGCTTCAATTAACAACAACAATTTATCAATTATATAACTCGCAATTTCACCATGCAATCAATGGATGAAAACTAATTTGTAACTCTAATTGTCTTGCGATTTTGTTTGGCCACTTCTAATAATATCAACAAAGCAAGAAAATGAAAAAAATAATACTCTTTTTTTAAAAAAATCCATATGACAATAATTTGTAATTTTTCTAATACTTCATAATTGATTAATAATAATATAGAAGAATGGTGAATATCGGTATAAATAAATCAACATATTTCAACTTTGGTAAATCGACAGGATGGAAGATGCATGCTAATGTCCACCAATCAAGCTTATTTCTAACTTATATTACATTAACAATAGGACAAAAAGCACCGGCGTACTTGTGATACTTAACCACCGTAATATCATAAATTATCTCATAAGAGCGAATAATATTCAACTAGGCTCGAGCACAATCATCATTGTACGATATATTCTATTAATGCCCGGCTTTAATCATCATAATTTTTTTTGACCGTTAGAAAAATAAGAGAAGGCGGATTTTCTGTGTAACTTTTCTAATCTAAACAACTAATGTGTGCAATGTCCACACATTAATTTAAGCCATGAATATATGCCATAAAGTCAAAATCAATGCCATGATAATTTCATGAGTTACATGCATATGTTAAAGATCAAGACCACATATCTCGTGTAATAATGCCAGAAAAAGATAGTTGGAAACTATTTGTCATGCACGTGTATTCAACATGTTACGAAACAAGAAGGAAGCTTATCTCTTTCCTTTTATTTTTTTGAATCTCCCTATCTAAAATAATAGAGTATTTCTATCTATGATTCAGACCATAAGGGCGTCTAAGGCTCTGAACATGTTCAAATATTTAGGCTCGAGAACACTATGGAAACCAACATCAAGAGAGATGGAAAAATATTTTTACATATAAATTCTCACCAAGAATTTTTAAGTTTTTTCTGGATCATGACATAAAATAATCTACACAATTTTCCACGATGCTTCCAATTCATCTTTCATTTAGCTATTTCACCTTTATATGCAAATTGATTTATCAAAGTTCTTATAATATTTTTATATATCATTAGGAACATGAACAACATAAAAACACAACACCAAGGAAGGATACTATCCAGCGAGCGGGACTCTAAGGTCCATGGGACACATGCCCAGTGTGAAAATCATAAGAAAAAGGTAGAGGGGATCGTACCTATATGAGCGTTCTCGCATTAATACTATGTCTTTGTTTTAAGTTGTCTCCCACGTAATTTCCCAACTACGGATGCCTCTAAATCACGAAAATATTTTTTTATATCTAACACATAACTAAAATCACAAAAATATGAAGAGGGAGAGTTGTTCTTAGTTTTTCTAATGGTAGATCCGTGTAAAAGATGATGAGGGGAAACTCCTCTCCAAAATGGTAGTGATCTTCCCCCTTCGAGATGCTTCGACAGAGCTCCGACGATCTCGAGAGGTGGGAGATAGCGTGTGGTGGCTAGGGTTTGCAAGTGAGAGGAGAGAGCAGCACATGGTGTCTTTTCTATCTCAAAAATCATAGTTGGGCGGATCTCTTAGATGGATCCTGCTCAATCATGTATAACCACTTAAGAGTTGACCCCTCTTCACGATATCCGATTTATAAAATTTCAGATGCATTGGATTCCTAACGACGGTACGCATCTAAAAAGTTATAAGTTCTACAATCAGATCAAAATTAGATTTTTCATAAATTTCTTAATGGACTATAACTTTTTGATCATCGTCAGCTTGATATAGTTACGAGACTAAAACCAGAGATTTTACAGCACGTCAACATTGTCTACTTTGTATATACATGTTTCGTCTTGATTTATTCTTTGTTTCTTCCATTTTTGTTTTACACCCCAGGTCTTTCTTAGGATTTTCACTATACTTCATATGTACTTTATCCTAAGTATAGGCGGTGTAGACACCGAGTTGGTTATTTTCATTTCATTTCGTTACTCTGTTGTTGAATATACTTAGGGATCTTTTTATCCTAAGTATAAGGGGCAGTGATGGTGTTTCTTTTATCTTTTTGATATGTTCTTAGTTTCTTCTATTCTCTCGCTTGTCTCTCAACTATTGATATTCGTTTCTATACTTAGGGAGTCTTTACCCTAAGTAGCGAGGGACAAGTCAAATTATTGATTTCATGTGCATTCTCTTCCTTTTTTTTCCCTTCTTATACATTCTTTTTTACTTAGGATTATTTAATCCTAAGTATAGGGTGATCATTTGCTTCTATTCGTTTTATTTTTTATTCTTTGAGTCATTGTAGCACAGCATTCTTTTCACCTTTCCATACTTAGCATGAGTTATGTATTCCTTGTCGCTTCTTGGTCACTATATATAGGGGGTCTCGTATATATTGTATATATAATTTAGCCATAACTCATATGTTTGTTTAATGATATGGATACTATTTATAATTATAGAATAAAAATAATTTTTAAAATTGATTTATACAATATTTGTACAAATATTTGTAAAGTCTTTTGTTAAAAAAATTGTAAAATATTTTGTAAAATATTTTCTAAAGTTTTTTGTAAATTTTTTGTAAAATTCTTTGTAAGTTATTTGTAAAAATGTTTGTAAAAACCTTTGTAAAATTATTTTTGTTCAAATTTTTTGTAAAAAAATTGTAAAATTTTTTTTTGTAAAATGTTTGTCAATTAGTTATGTATCAAAATTATCTATATTGTACAAATGTTTGTAAAATGTTTGAAAATAAAATGCTTGCAAAAAATTTTTTGAAAAATTTGTCTGTAAAATGATTTGTAAAAAGTTTGTAAAATTAGTTTTGAAAAATCTTTTGTAAATTGATTTGAAAAGTTTTGTAAAATAGTTTGTAAAATTGTATTATAAATTATTTAGAAAATATTTTTTAAATTTTTGTAAAATTGTTTATAATTTTTTTGTAAAATATTTTGTCACGTGGGATATAAATTATGGGTATAAAAATTATTTTGTAAACTTGTAAAATCTATGTGTGAATAAAAGTCATAATTATTTGTAATTATTTGTAAATTAAATTATTTTGTAAATTAAAACTTGTACATAAAATTCTTGTACAAAATATGTATATAAAATCTTTTAACAAAATTTGTTGATAAAATCCTTTGTACAAGTTGTATATAAAACATGTAATTATTCTTTTTGTAAAACCTTGTGTAAAATGTGTATAAAAGCCCTGTAAATTCCTGTAAATATGTATAATTCTTTATAAAAAATGCCATAAAAAAGGTAAAATCCATACAAACTTGCAAAATTCTTTGAAAAACATTTAAGAAATATTTCGTCTATTATTTTCATTTCTTTAAAAAAATTTTTGAATTTTTTTCTTGCATGTGCAATTGCATTTTTCAGAATGGTATAGATGTTTAAACTAGTTTGAAATAAAATCAAAGAATGGAGCTTGATTAAGACCTTAATCCACATAATTTCAAGGGAACCTTATAGGAATTGGAGTTGAGACTTTTCAGGCTTTAGTGACTTAATTCTTTGAGTTCACGAGATTATGTTCACATGTCATCTTGATTGGTCTAAGTAGAATATTTCACGGCACACATATAACCCTTCTAGATAGTGGATTAACTTTGACAAGTACTCTACATGTTTCTCTTCTTGGATGAGGTGGTGAAGGGGTAGAATCCTTTGGCTTGGAGTAGCACACGGATGGAAACATCCATCCTCCTCTATGGAGGGTATTGCATCTTAACCTAGTCTAGTGGATGTGGGTTGCAATAATGCTTCAAAAGAGGGATAGTCTACTTGCTCAAGAAGAAAAAATCCTTATGTACATGTTGCACATTTGTATATATATTCAAAAAAATAGAAAATTTCCAAACAAGTTAGATGGGTAAAAAGCAAATAAATAAAAATTCTCGTCGGAGAAAAATATGAAATTGTAAGGCATATGTTTCAAAGTCTCATACCATGGAAGCCTGCAACTAGAGATTTGGCTACACTGGTCAAGCTCCAAGGAAATGTGACTACACTGGTCACAGTCCATTCTCTTCTCTACCCCCTCTTCTTGAGCCGGTTGCACTTGAGTTTAGAAGGGAATACCCTACTCCTCGAGGAAAGAGTAGCGAGACTGGGAAATTAGAGTTACCGATTTGAGGAGGTTGTTTCTTTTGACATTTCTGAGGTGGGGAGCTATATTTCACTTATACCGTACAAATAAAGATCCATAGTCATAAGAGTTTGCGTATGTAGAATTGTTCTGACTAGACTGTTGAGGTGGCCTGAATAGGAATCTTGTGAAACTTAGAGTCTGTTAGGTCTTAAATCCTATTACCAATACGGTTCCGCCAAACTAATAATCCAAAGGTCTAACCAAGCTCCATACTTCAATTTTATGAAGAAAAGTTTAATAATCAATATTGTTCTAAGTTCTTTCCTTTTTCTTTTCTTATTTTCCTTTTTCACTTTTCTTTGAATAAGTGTTTGCTAAGGGACTAGCAAGGTAAAGCATAGGAGAATGATGAATCCATGATTCAACATCTTTATTCTTTTATTTTAGCTAAAATCCTTGGTAAAACACATGTATTTATTCATTAATTCTTATTATTTATCATTCAACCTTGATTTGTTAATATTGTATATTTAGCATTCTTTTTCACCAAAATAAAAAAAATAAAGAAGAAAAGAAAAAGGAAAGAATAACAAAGGATGTGTTTATTAAAAAAATATAGACTGACCCGAACCCCGAGACCAGGTCAGCATTGGAATGGTCAACAAGGAATAAAGTAGGAGGAGATAGGGTCTATAACTTTTAACAATCAAGAAAACCATATCTCACTTGTACATATTCATCATTTTTCACCTTGTATATATATTCATCTATTTTATTCATCAATAAAACAACCTCACATAAAAATGTTTCCTTCTTGAAAATTGTTCATAATATTATATATTAATTTATAAAAATATCGGATTTTTATTTAACCGAAAAATAAATAAATAAAATGAACCTAAAAAGCCTAAAAATCCAACTTCCGAGGTTCATAACTATTTATAAAAATTAAATTTATGAAACTCACTTTTAAACTTTGTTTTATAACTAATAACATTTATTAAATTGGCTCAAAAAAAATAACATTTATTAAAAATACAAAAAAAGGTGGAATAAAATGTGCGAGTTTTGGCGTTTGGATCCTTTTGTATATTTGTACATTATGTATATAAAACTTATATATTTTCTATTTATTTATTAGTAACCCTATTAACTTAATTCCTTTTCTTGTCATTCATAAAAATTACTAGAAAATATAACTTAAAAATAAATATGAATAAATACCAATAAATCTCAAACTCTAAAAGCAGTAAAACCTAACATCCGAACCACATAACTCAGCCATATGAACTCCGATTTGGATGTACTCACTTTTCAAATTCGTTTTGTAAAAATAACTATTATATAATAGTGATTTTACTAAAATCAGAGTTAATATGCAAAAAAGTAGGTTTTTGGACCCTTTTGGTATACTTGTACATATTTATATGTTGTATATATTTTTATTTATTTATTTTCTCATATATTTGTGCACAAGTTGTATTTTTAAATGTTTTGTATATATTTATTTTATTTATATAAAACAAAAAAACAAAATAAAAAACCTTCTAAAAATAAAATAATGTATTTATTACATAGGTATAATGTATATATATCGTATATACTTCTATTTAGTTGTACAGTTAATATAATTTTTAAAAAATAAATAAAAATATATTTAATATCCTTAATTTATTCTATAAATAAATAAATTATTAAATTTTGTAATTATTTGTAAAAATATTTTATTAAAAATCCATTTGTTATATATATATGCATTTTATACCTATTAATAAAGGTTTTTACTTATTTTACCTTATTTAATTATTTTATTAAAAAACCACCATAAAATTATTTATTTATTTATTAACAATTTCTATTTTAATAATTTTTTAATTTCAAATCATTTCCTAATTTATTTTATTTATTCTTTATTCAATCTTCTATTTTGGTTTTCCTTATGTCATTTTTCCCCTCAACTCAAACAATATGCTCAACCGAGCCATTTTCTCCCAATTTTCTAGATTGGGTCTTTCATCAGATCATTGATTTTTCTGCTAAATCATACAATCAAACAATCCTCGTTTTCGCCCAATAAAATTTCAAAATTTTCCACCTCGTTTTACGCGTCGAAAATTCTTTTGAAGTTTGGCATTTCCCATCCTTTAAATAACCTTGGAGATTCTTCCTTCTTCCATCTTTGCCATTTCTCCTTTCTCCAGTGAGCTCCAGTTCTCCGTGAGAGTGACAGCGGCCAGAGACTTTCTTGCTGCAATGATTTGAGCGAGTTGAGCATTGGATCCAATGAGTAATCGTCGTGCTTCACCTCGTCGGCGAGCTCGAGCCTCCAATACCACCGAGCAGTCGAGTCAACGAACCGAAGGTTCTACCTTCATCCCAGGCACAACCTTCACAATACGTAATATTAGCCTTCAATTTCATTTTAATCTTCATTTGATTTTGAGATATGTATCCATAGTTCTAGTTCCATCTCTGGTATACTTGATTAGAGGTCTTCTTATTTGATCCTTGTCCGCACAATCACCTCCATCATCAGATCCATCCATCTGCTGATTCTACCTCACATCTGATCACCTTCGGCCACGCACGGTGGTCGGAGCTAGGAACTTGTTCCTTCGCCATCAAGTATCTCCTCCACCCTCGATACCCTTGTGTACTAAACATTTGGTCGATGTTTGCATCCTCGAGCCTATCGTGTTAAATTGCAGATGCAGGAACATGAGAATCGTCATTCGATCAGTATTTCACCACCTAGATTAGCATCAAGTTGTATCCAGTGTATTCTCAAGAATTACTGATCAGATCTGACCTCTAAGAGAATCAATTAGATCTGGAACTCGAGTAATCATCTTAAGCTAAAGCATCTAATCAAATCAAGCAATACAATACACAGGAGATCGATTTTTTATTAAAATTTCAGAAACTCATTTAAATTCATCATTAGAGGGGTGATTCCAATTTTTGATCTGTGTAGGTAATTCATCTAAGCTTGAAGTCTAGAGAGATCCAAATATAAGGAACTTGCGAGGCATAATTATTGCCTTAGCTTTGATCTGTGGAGCACCGATTGGATAAGAACTTTGTCGCACTTAGAGCAGATGAACTTGTAGAGCAGCATTCCATCATGATCGGAAATGAAAGTCGTCGCCACCTGAGCTTTGAACCACGGCCACGCGTGGAGGACCGATCGAGCATCAAGCTCTGCCGCCTAGAGTTCATCGCCATCAGATTAAGATCAGCAATCTACAGCATCTCAGCCGTGATCGGAGAGCATCGATGTTGTATCCGCAAACCTCCGCCATCTGAAGAAGATCTGCCGCCTCCACCGTGAAGAACTTCCATACTCCGATTGATATCCCTTGAAAAACCAATCTTCACCACTTGTAGCGGTAATTCGGGGGAGAACTCCCCAACCTCCAGATCCAACGCCAGCCCTCTGATCATACTAGATCGGACAGCTCAGATCAAGCAGCGTAATCAAGACTATGCCTGCCCCTCAAAGTTCTCACGTGCACCTCACGTGAGAACTTTTTGGGTAAATTACACTTTAGTTCACCGCTTTTTTATGTATTTGTTAAATAGCCAGGATCAGCTGGTTGCTTGTGATACACATGCTTTCTGTAAAAAAATGCACAATCAACCTTGCATTATTGTTCTGTTATAATTTGTTAAAAATATTTCAGAAATTACAAAGCAGTCCTTTTACTGCAGCACTTATTTTCTTATCTATATTGCACGAAATAAATAACATTTCTGCTCCAAAAATTTCATAAAAATTAGGTTAAACTCTTGTTAGTATGTTTATCTCCAGCAATTTTTATTTTGTAAAATATTTTCATTTGATATTTTTAATAATTCAAAAACTGTTGAAATTTACCCTATTTGCTTTACAAAATTCTTAAAAAAATTGAAAATTATAATAAAAATTCCAAAAAACATATTATTAATGTGTAGGACCTGTTTTAATCTCTATCCAAAATTTGTTTGAAAATTCATTAATCGTGAGAGATAAAATATTCTTATTATAAATTTTTTGATTATTAATTCTAGTTTTAGTATTTTTATTAATCTTGGTACCAATATGCATATTGACCCAGGTATCAATATTCATATTTTGTCTAATAAAAAAATGAAAAATTTTACAATTGAAATATTTTTTCTCCAGATTCTTTTTCTCTATATATAATATTCTTCTCCCAGATAATCACTAAGGTCTATATCCATTAGTATATAAAGTGATTGAGGTTTTTGTGTATTTAAATTATATGAATATAAAATTTCTCGATCTCTATTTATTTGTAATGGTAATTCAGAAATATACGAGTCCTCACTATTTTCATAGTTTATATATTTATGTAATAAAAGATCATATCTACAGTTTCTTTTAAATTTTTCTTTTTGACCACCCATCAATAAATTTGCTCTGTATTACTTTGGTTTTACATAAGAAATTAATGGATCTTTTTCTTCTTTATATGAACTCAATTTCATTGAATTCTCATTTTGAATTATACAGCGTTGATTGACTTCATTTCGCCACTTTTTAGGTACTAATCGAGACCATTTAGTGTGAGATAAATTGTATTGATAATGGCTTTTTAACCAACTTTTCCATTCATTTATTCTAGACTTATTATAATTTGCTTATGTTTTGATTTGGAATCAAATATTCCTTGTGTCTCACAATAATCCTTAATTTGATCCTTAAGAAAAAGACGAGTTCCATGATATTGAAGTACGGGTCTCAGGTGATAATTGTTACTAGCTTGAATTTGTGATATTTTGTAAAATACATATGCTTGGGACAAAGAGGATAAATCACAATAAGGATTTAAATTCTTACTACTAATATTAAAAAGATACTTTTTTATAGTCAAAATAAAGGGAATCATATTTTTATTCGGTTCATCAATATCAGTCCCTTCTTGATTAGTTTTATTGTTAGAAATGGATTTTTCCATTTTTTTTCTATTGATTTTACGAAAAATTTTACATTGACCCTGAGGATGTTAATAATATATAGAAAGATATCAATGTATATTCTTTCAATGAAGGATTTTATAAAATAATGTAATTTACGTATTAATCGGGTCTTTCTTCTTTTGAATATTAGCCAAATATCTTTCCACGATTTGGATTTTTTATCATTAAAATTTGTCTTGTTAGGACTAATAATATTTATATCAGGAGTTGGAATTATTTTTTTGTCCTTTTTGATCTGTTCTATTTGATTCCTGATCGTGATTGTCCTATCAATAAGATCTTTCATTTTTTTCTACAAGTGAATAATTTGTCCAATTTATTGATTGAATTGGAATGATCAATTCCTGGCTATTCTTATTATTATTATTACTAATTATGTAATTTTTTTCACTTTCAACCGGCTCGTTTTTTTTAATTCAAATAATAGAATTGGGTTTCTTTTTTTATTATTCCTTTGATAATTAGAATTTTTTTTTGAATCCATTTTGTTTTTTCTTTTAAGGCTCTTATAAACCATTTTATTTTTTTAAAAAAACTTTTAGAACTAGAAAAAATTTCTTTTTCACTTTTATATATTTTTTTTGAATTCATTAAAAATGGGTTCAAAAAAAGAAGGCTGTTTTCGCGGAGAACCAAATGGTACTTCTACTTTTGTTCCCCAAATTGTTAAAAAACAAAAATTGTCTTTTTCCTCTTTTTTTATCTCTATGATGGGATCTTACCTTTGACCCTTGCCAAGGTTTCAGACAGAAAGGAAATAGAATTTTTATCTTAATACCATCTGTTAACCAATTTTAGGGAAATTCCGTTTCTGATAATTGAACACCATTATAAGTACATTTAATATGCATTTCTCTATTCCAATCTCTCAAATCCTCATACCACTCGGGGAATTGTAATAATAGCATACGTCCAATATTCTTAGCTATTATTAAGAATGGCAATTTAATGTATTTTCTCAAAAAGGATTGGGTTACTAACATCAAACCCCTTATTGCTTGAGAAAATATAATGGTATCCCAGGCTTCTGATATTGCTATACGCTCATTTTCGTCTTTTTTTCCCTGTTTTTTTTCTTTTTTTCTTTTGTTTCTTCCTCTTCAGAATCGGAAATCAAAATTTATGATTCTTCCCTCATCCAATTCCTAAAAATAAGATTCATCATTTCGGAGAAATCAAAGGAAAAAAATGTTTTATCAATTTGATCCGAAAAAAGTGGCGAGTGCGCATTTGCTTGAAACATTTCCCAAGTGATTGTTTTACGTCTTTGAGCACGCATGGATCATTTGATTAGGTCCCGACGAAAATCCGATTGTTGTGAGTAACGTATCAAAGATACCTCTTCTCCTTGATCACTATTATTACTACTACTAGTATCGGCATCCTGATCCTTATCGGTGTAAATTACCACCTGTTTGGCTTTTCTTGAACGAATTTCATGATCCTCTTTTGGCTCTTCTTGATTTTCTTCTTCTTCTTCTTCTTCCAAGTCATCGGTTAATTTGTATGACCATCGAGGAACCTTTTTATTGATGTCTTCTATTGCAATAAATTTATTTCTAATTGTTTCATTATTTGAATCATTTGTAATTGCATTGAATAAAAATTTCGAGTCTTTTGCTTGATTTTCGGAATCAATTCCTCTTTATTCTTGGGTTTGATATTCCGAAGAAAATTCGCCGATTCGAGGTATTGGGGTTAAAGAATTATCAATATGTGTCGATAATAATTCCTCAGAATCAACAAATTCATTTTTTTGATCTTCAAATTCTTGATAATTATTAGGAAGTAGACTATGAATTTTATTTATCCAAATCGAATACTCTGTAATGGAATCCCTTGCGGAAATTATTAAATCCTTTATCATTGAACGTGAATAGAATTTTTTTATTTTTCCGCGATATGGCCAGCTTAAAAAAGGATCGTATTTTTTAGGCAAATATCCTTCTTCATTTTCATCATTGTATAATCTGATTCTTTTTTCTAGCACATCTGGAACAAGAGATCCTGTTTGTTTTTCTAGAACTTTTATTTTATTTATTAATTCACTGCTCAGATTCTCTTTTTTTGTTCATTAGTATAAATCCAATTATTATATAAATTCTTATAGAAAATATTAAAAAAACTGTATAAAATAACTGAAAAAAATAAAAAAATAGGTTTCTGGTCTCTATTTGAAGCTTAATAAATATCATATTTGTTAAAATTAGTTTCCAGGTTTTTTATTTTATATTTTAAGTTCTAGAAATAATTATTTGATCCTCTATTTTCTTTATTCCTTGTTTTTCTCTCATTCAAAAAATCCTATAAAAATCTAAAAGTCTCTGAAAAATTACAAAATCAATAAAAATTTATCAAGACATAAAAACATTTTCAATTGATTTTTTTGGATATTTTTAGCCTATTTGAAAAATAAAAAAATGTGGCATGCTTTCTTTCTTTTACACTTTCTTTATTTGATTTGTTTGGAAAATTAAAAGTATAAAAAATTACAGCACTAAAAATCACAAAAATTCAAAATCAAAAACATATAAAATATTAAAAAAATCTATAAAAAATAAGAAAGATAAAAAATCACAAAATTGAAGAGTACTATGTTTTGAGTTTCAGTTTTCCTTGCTTTATTTTTTCTTTGAATTGAATAACCCTTTCTTAATTATTATTGCCTCCTTACGTTCGACACTGGGAGCTATACCTGGTTAATAATTAAATGGCAATCCACATTTCTTTTCTTTTTTGTTGGATAAATTATTTGATTGATTCAAGTATCATTTTGGATGACAATGACACATTCACTTCACATTATCTCCCATTTATCATTAAATATACATTAAAACACTTAGTGAAAGTGTGGTCATCATCCTCAGACTGTGAGAGCATGTGAGTCATGTGTCTGGACCACTAGATTCTGCTCCTCACACACAGATTGATTGCAGAAGGAGAGAGACGAGCAGAATCTAGTGGTTGACGGTTCCGAAATAGCCAATGTTAAAATGTGTAGATTATCGTGCTTCAAAATTAATGTGTCGTTTCGTTGTAGGCAGGCAATCGGAATCGGTCAAGAAATAACCACAATAAAATTTAATCAATTTTTAATGACGTGGTTTTGTGTTTATTTTACTTGGGCAAGTCCCAAGGTCGAATACAAGGAGGCAAAGGAACAACCTAGAATTTCGTCTATCAAGGTTCGTGCATGGTTTTCGAGGCAGTATTTTTTGTATATTTTTATGCAATTAGAGATGCAAAATGCAATTTTGGCCTATTTTAGGAACTAAAATGTAAATAGCGATCAAATGATGTCCAAAAGATATGAAACTTAAACACGATCATAATTACGATGAAATGAATGTACTATAGTTTTTTTTGAATTTTGGATGCAAGATGAATTTTTTTATGCATTTTCGAATGCACAAAAAGTGAATTTCAATATTTATTTATAATAAATATTACCTATTAAAAATCAAACATTGAAATATGCAAAATGATTTTTACAAGGCAAACTATGCAAGCAAATGCAATTCTTTTTGGGTACAATGTGAAGCATAATTAATTCTACAATCCTTAATTTTTCAGTATTTTTTAGAGCAACTCTTAATCAATTATAAAAATCAGAGAACAAAATGGGCAGAATATGCAATTTTCTACAAAAACATTTAATTATTAATTAACCACTTATCACAAAAATGTCCACAATATGTCGGTATGTAAAGAATTAAGTGAGGAACAAATGCTATTTTTGGATAATAAAATAATGCAATGTAGTTGTTCAAAATATGAGGGGGAATACAAGGGTCTTTATGCAATATATAAATATATAAAATAAAATGAAAAAGTATGAATATGCAATTACCGATAGTTCTGGGGGGACTGCAGAATTTCCAAGGGGTCACGTGCTAAGCACATGACCCTTGGTCGTCAGGGGCTTCTACGCAAATGAGATGAATCCAGGGGTGGCTTCTAAAATTAACCCAGTAGGTGACGTGCTATGCACGTGACCTCTGGATCAGCTTGTAAATCCTGGAAATCCTAAAGGCAGTTTCTGCAATTTTCCCACCCCAAGCATGTGGTCTCACATGCGGGGGGGGGGGTTTGTGGCACGTGGTGGGGGCCACGGGTCTTGCCTCCCGGTTGTGGAGATTTAGCGGAAGCCCGGGTCGGTAGCGGTGTCCCCTTCTTGCTGTGCCCGACCGTTGAGGCAGAGCTGTTGGATGCAGGAGGCTCCTGGAGGTTGAAGATGTTGGCGGGGGCGCGATGCTCCTGGACATTATGTCAAAGCCGGTGGAGGAGAGGCTAAGTGAATTTGTCGGAGAAGATGCTGGTCGTCGAAGGTGGTAGTCGAAGGAGATTATCGATCATCGTTGGCTCTACGGCTAACGTCGGAGTAGGGGCAGTACGCCTGGAGCGCTCTGCGACAAGGCGGGGACGCGCCTTGGATCTCGTCGAAGGGGAGGAACTGAGCTGTCACCCCAGACCTCTCAAGGTTTAGTCGGCGGATGGGCGAATAAGGTCGGGGCGACGGTCTTTAAATAAGTTCGAGGGGCTGGCCGGAGATGGAAGTCTATGGAGGCGAGGATTGCATGATGGTCGGGATCGTGGGGAAGAGAAAGATCTGATGGGAGATTGAGGGATTCGACGAGAGGGTGATTGAGATCTTTGATGGATCAGAGATGGTGGCGCAAGAGATCTGAGGCGGAGATATCGCGGCAAAAGGTGGCGGAGAAATCATTTGGAGGAGGGCGAAAGGGGAAAGGCTGGAGGTTGATGATTGTCCTCGACCGTCCGATCGGGCAGTCGAGGTGGTGATGCATGGCAGCAGGGGGCGAGGACGCAGAGCACGTGCGTGGCATGTGCGCGGGAGGAACGTGCCCCACACGTGCGGTCTTATTATTATTATTATTATTATTATTATTATTATTATTATTTTATAAAATTGAAATATAAATAAATAGAAAAATGGGTGACACGAGGCGGCTCCAGGAGCTGCCATGCGTCAGCCCCACAAAAAACGGAAAATAAATACAAAGAAAAATAGAAAAGAAATAGCAAACGACCTCGGATCGAAAAAGTTTCTTCACGAAAATTGCTCGTCTCAATACGATCTAACCAAAATCAATCATTTGCACAAAATGATATTTTTGGGGTATCCCATATACATAGAATACCTTGAATTTTGAGTTTTATAATTTTTTATCATTTTTAAACCAGATTAAAATCTGGAAAAAATATGATAAAATCAAAGATAAATATTTACACATTAATATATTCTTTTTAGATTTTTTTAAGTAAGAAAAAGAAGAAATAAAATAAAATACGAAAAAGACTAATTTTGTACAGACAGTTAGTAAAGACTTGGACCTGCTTAGTTTTTTTTATTTCATGCTCAATTTGGATTTGGAGTTTTACGCATTTTAATAAAACTTTTATCAAAGAAGACACATGAAAAAAAAGTAAAATAAAATAGGTTAATTGTGCACATAAAATAATAGGTCAAAATCAGCTAAAATACAAAATGTACAAAAGAGACCAAAAACCCAACTTTCACATACGAGCTCTGATTCACTTGAACTTAGTATTGTTTTGAAGGTAATTGAATGTAAATTAGTTCAAAAGTGAGTAGGATCAAAACGGACACTGGATGGAGAAATATGAGGATTTTTTCCGGGAATCCTAGAACTAGGGTTTGGGTTTTTGGTCCACTTATTTGTGTTAGTGATTTTTTTTATATTTTTCATTTATTCTTGTTAGTGATATGTACACAGTGGAGGTGGTTTTGTGTCATTCGGAGTTAGCATTAATTAGTTAATAATCAGAGAAGTTAGGCTATTTACAAGTCAATTTTGGCTAGGATTTTTGGCTTCTTATTTTGTGCAAAATGAGTGATAAAATGCAATTCTTATTAAGACATGCATGAATGCTAATTATACAGAATAAATGCAGAAATTCCAATTATTTTGAGGGATTTGAGCTTAATTAATGAGATGTAGAGTGATGAATTTGAGATTCGTCATCCCCCTATACTTAAACCATGCTCGTCCCTGAGCATCAAAAGAAATGCCTTGAGGTGAAATGAGATTGGGTTCCATACCAAGACCTTGAGCTGAAGGTGAAAATGAAACTAGACTCTACCTTTGGATTATTAGTTTGGCGAAACTTCTGTAAGACTTAGAATTTTAAAATCAACAACCTTCAAGTTTCACACATCATTGTCACAGTTACAGCTCAGAAGTCATCTTAGATCAATCCTCTTCCCAAAGCATACTCTATGAACATTGAACAATCAACTCATATGTGTGAAAGGTTTTAGCTCTTCCCATCCAGGATGTCAGACTACCATGCAAACCTCCTCTCCAGTAACTCGTCCTCAAGGAGTCAAGTATTTCCTTCTAAGGTCTGTCGCACTGTGTTCACAATTGAATTGGGAGAGAAGTTAGAAGAAGGAGAAAAGAACTGGAGGGTGGCCAGTGTAGTCACCTCTCCTTGTGAAGCTAGCCAGTGTAACCGAGTCTCCACCAAGATCTGCAGGTTTTCTTGAAGCTGGACCTTTTTGGTCAGATATTTATTTGGTAGTGGCTTCTTTGTATTTGGATTTTTGGTGGTTCTGCTTGGATCTTGTTGTGCCCCTACGGATATAGAATCTTTTTGTTTCCGTACATGTTTTGGGGTCTTAGAAAAAATTGTGTCCAGTAATCCATCCCTTTTCTGAAGCTTTATTTCAACCCATACTCTGGTCTTTAGATTTCCACGCTACTAGAAAAGAAACTTACACAGTCTTCCAACACCTCGTCTGAGTTGAGCTAAGTGCATAGTGCGAGAGTACAAATTAATTCCCTATTCCAGAGTTGTACCCAGAATTAAGAGACCAAGTTAGACACTAAGAGTCAAACTCTGTTCATTGTTATGTGGAACTCGAAGAATTATGTCAAATACCCGAAACTTCTAAAATCCTATTTCTCAGTGAAGTTCCTCTGAAAATTAGGTGGATTAAGGTCAAGTCTAGACCACTCTCGGTTTCTTCTCATAACTCGGTTCAGAACCCAATGGCTTTTCACATATGCAAATGAATGAAATGCTGGATGAAGTGCAAGTGAGTGAAATGCAGACATGTTTTTGTGACTTTTGATTATTTTTATGCAAGGGATTTTTTTGTTTTTTATGCAAAAATGAATAAGAGTCCATTTTTTCAAAAAAAATTGGGAAGGACACAGTCAGTGTTAGTAGCAAAAACTCTTTTTTTGTTCTTTTTGTTTTTTTCAAGTTAGTTACCCACCCTGTAAATACATATAGACTTACGCAAAAGTACGAGATATGGGTAAAATATATACACAGTATATATAGAGACCCCCCTATACTTAGCGAGTGGTGTGTCCTCAGAGAACAAGAAGCGTAAAGAAGACATAGCTCAGGCTAAGCATAAGAAAGTGAAAAAGAAAAAGAACAAGGTACATTGGTCCGCCCCCCTATAATTTGACTGTGAACAGTCTAAGTATAGAAGAAGAGCGAAAAGGAGGCGGTCAGGATTTGTGAATAAGGAGAGTATATACATATGGGCATCGGGTTCCCCCTATACTTAGGCTTCGGTCAGCCTAAGTAAGGAAGAAGGGTGGAAATGAGGCGATCATGAGATGAGGAGAATGATATGTACAGATGGCATCGGTCCCCCCCCCCATATACTTAGGCCTTGGCCTAAGTAGAGGAAGAAGATGTATAAGGAGACCGACGTGGTCAGGATGGAGGGTGGGTAGCTAATGATTAAAGTGGTTTTCGGCTGATCTTTTTGTAATCCAAAAGTGGGAGATCGTAATGATGAGAAGGAGATGAAGCATATGATTCCCAGCTATTATAAACGTTTTCCTCAGAAAAGTCATGATGGATAAGAGATGAAGCATATGAGTCAAATGAAAGGTAACCATCATCAGAGTTGTCCTCAGAGGAATAGTATTTGAAAGTGGACACACTCCATATATTCTTTTCTTTTTGTTTCTTCTGTTGTTTTCTCAGAATTCGTTCCTTTTTGGGATCATCATATTTGTCCTCGAATGAATATTCTGAAGCACCAGTCTCAGTCAGCTCATATGAAATAATTCCAGTGTATTTTATGAGAGCAGGAGCATCAGCTTAGATGAATAATAGTGAGGAACAGGGGTCGTACAATGGGAATCGAAGTTTGGATCCTTGCGAAGATATGGTTTTAGAACTGTCGAACAGACTTCACTCATGTAGATTACTTTTCCGGACCTGAAGAGGGATCATCAGATGATTCCTCTTCTGGAAGGTCAAAGGTGACTTTCTTTTTCAATGAAGAAGTAGTCATTTTGTTCCGCGAAGGTGTTGGTCCACTTGAGTCTCCAGATGAATAACCATTGGAATTCTTCTCCTTGGTCGTTTTTCGTCATGCATGCATGTTCTTAATCTTCTTAATATTGGTGCACTCCTTATTTGGGATGAGCTGGTCAAGGTATTCTGAGTAGGTTGACCTAGGGTGCGATCATGCATATGTCTCAGGATCATATAAGAAACAGTCTTCTATTGTGAGATCCGCAGGAATTGAAATAGTGGTGAGAGTCTCTGCATGTCCGTTCTCAAATGATTTGACATTGGAGCATTCCTGTGTCGAGTTGACTGATCAAGTTAGTCAGAATAGGTTGACCCAGGGTGCGACCATGCATAACTCTCTAGATCATATGGTTCATATATTTGATTTTCTATGGTGAGAGCCACAGGGAATGGAGCAGGAGGGAGAGTCTCTAAACCAATAGTCTCATCAACAATCGCTATCTCAGGTGTAGCAATGGGGTAGGGATCTTCTACCGCTTGATGGTTATGGTTGTCGAGGACTTCGTGGGTTACCTCAGAAAATCATGGTTCCTCAAAGACCGGGTGAGATCGAAGTGCTTCCAATGTTGTAAAATTGATTTCCCGAGTCTCACACTCAATAATTGCTTTAGCTATACTAAGAATGGCTTTCCGAGAATAATTGGAGACTGACTGGGTGAATTCTCCTTGATGATCAATATCAATGATCGTGAATTCCACTTTAAGTGGAGCACCTTTAAATGTAATGATGACAGAAATGTTTCCTCTCGATCGCTTTATTGATCGGACAACTAATTGAATGATATCTTGTATCTTCGTGATAGGTCCGAGTTTGAGCTCATGAAATACAGAGGTCGCGAGGATATTGATCGGTGAATCATAATCAATTCGAGCATGGGTAAAGATCGTGTCTTTGATTCCAAAGTCAAATCTGGGCAACCGCTTCACTATGCAGCTCTTGGTTTTTCTCCTCAACACCAAGAGGAGGCCATTTACAAGATATGTCTTTCAGTCTTTGTTCTTATCGTGCCTGACTTTTTCATCATTAATTTGTCCATTACAAATCCATTAATGTCAGGGAAATGTTCAATGGCATGTATGAAGGGAAGTTCAAAGATCAGTTTCTTCTCCAGTGCTTCCCGTACAGCAATATCCAAATTCTTCAGATCTTCTTCAGTTTCAATTTTATGTATTTTTTGAGATTTTCGATTTTTTGGTTGTTTTTTAATATTTCGATTTTTTGGTATTTTTGTGTGGTGTTGGATGTGGTGTCTTCCGTAGATGAGTAGGGACTTTGATATTCTGAGTAAGAGTCAGAGGCATAGTCATTTCTAGGTGAGTAATATGCAGAAGTGTCGCTGTCAAAATCGTCCCTAGGTTTCTGAATATACTCAAAATTGTCAACATGGGATCCAATCTTTTCCTCTTCCATTTTTATGTATGAGCCATCAGAAATGGAAATTAATCGGTCGACAAACCTTCTAAATCTATCCTCCATTAAATCAAAGCTCTTATTTATCCTCGAAATATCATCCTCCAAAATCTTTTCATGACCAATCATGGGAGTAGTCGGTGTGTGTTTTTGCATTTGAGATTCAATAATTTCATCTTCCATTTTCTTGTATGTGCTCGGAGAAGAGTCTTTTGAAATATCCAATATTTGATCGTTATTTTCTGAAAATTTCTCATCAAAAATTATGAAAGGAGGCTGCTCATGTGATCCAGGCATGTGGAGTTTGTCTGAGTAGAGTTCATTTCCTTGATCATGATTGGTCGGACCATGATATTGTGGAGTCAACATACAGGGTTTATGTGCTTCCATGTCGTTAGTCCAGTCCTCTGTTTGAGTGTCATGTCTAAAGATGGGGTTGTCATAGTCAATCCAAGATGATGGTTGCTTCTTTGTGTTCAAGGGTAGGGTAGAAGGAAGATGTGAAGAATTGTTAAATTCGATCATGTAGCTATAATCTCCCATGAATGATGAATTGACATTTACTAACTATGAAGGATGAATTGTATGATCGGAATACAGAGGATTGACATATGAAGAATTGGAGACCTCAGTTGGTTGTTGGTTTGTATGATCCGAATACAAAGGGTTGTCATTCATGAAGTAGATCGGATTTGTAGAGAGTGTGGAAGTTGGAGGAGGCTTTGAAGTTTTTGGTATAACCGATACGAATTCATTTTCATAGTATAGCTCTGATGGATTCTCGGATAAATGTTCCGCTATTTTTGAAAGAGATGAAATGAATGATGGTTTGGGTTTGTTCGAGACGAATTGATTTTCATGATTCAGATCTGGAGAGTTCTTGGACAAAAGTTCCATGATTTTCGAAGGTGGTTTATTGGTCGACAAATCAAGAAAGGAGAGTGATGGCACAAGTGTGCAGCTTTTGATTTTTGAAATCGGTTCACGCACGTAAAATCAAACACAAATCAAACCCCAGGTTCACCAACTCACACAATGAAGTCGTAAGAGTTCGGAAATTATTTTTTCAAATTTAGTTGGTGATAATTCAATCTTGGAAAGAATTTAGCAACCTGTTAGGTGCCGATAATTTTCTTAATGACTGGCCTGAATTCTTACGACTAGTTGCATCTACTTTCAACCAGTATAGGTGTAAGTACGGAGCGTAAAACGGCTACCTGTGTTACTTAAGGACGGAGCCTTATGTAGTGTCCTTTAAACCACCCACTTTGCTAAAGAAATCAAGACTGTTTACCGGCTACCTGTAGATCCTCACTGAGAAGTAGGTAATCGTTTTTGATAGAATCAGTAGTTAATATGAAAATACGTGTTTGGGCTCTAGCCTTATGTGTCGTCTCTCGCTCACTCAGAAAAATAAAAGAATCCAAGGTCTGGGTTGCTCTCCCGCAAAAATTCTTGATTTTATGAGTTAATTTAAGATCAGTTATATTTAGTAGTCCCAATTTTAATTAGGCATTCACTGAAGAATTAAATGAGCACTAATACACGTCTACCGTCTAATCCCAATTTCCTTTAAAATTATATGACAAAGCAAGAGGGAGAAATTTGGGAAAGCCGATGCACGCGAAAAACTATGATATATGCTCAGTTAGAAGACTTACAGTGAATCCTCACAATCTCCATGTGAGATGCAATACAGAAATTCAAAAATTAATCAAGATGAATGCAAACCGATAAAAAACTGTACCGAGCAGAAAGTTCTATTAGCGGGGAAGAATTGAATTGAATTTGGCTAAATTGAACGATCTAATGTGTGTTTCAATTAGAGTGAAGTGTGGCCCTAGGTCCTACGCGCACAATCAAGAATTAAAATGCTTTATGAACCGTAAGTGCAAGTCTATCCTAAGCGCCACTCAAGTCGGGCACACCCTCATCAGAGAGTGAAACAGGCTGCAACACAACTTACCAAAAGTTCAAAGTCTTTTTACACCCGTGAGAGTCCAAACGTACACTGTTGTAAATGAGCAATTAATTACAGAAATAAAAATTGCAGATATAAAATCCTAAACTCTACGCTCTCTCATTACTCGACTCGATGTTAGATTAATTGCGGCTTTTCGGAAGTTGGTGAAGATGCTTCGGTTTCCAAAAATCGCTCCACGTATGCCGGGTACCTCACAAGAAAAATAAGAGAGAGAATGTAAGACATTGACTCAAAAATAAATCAAAAGAGCAAGAAAATAAATGTTGAAAATAAAAATAAAAATAAATGCCTAAAAATGGAATTTACATTGAAAAATTCGAGGGTCAGACTACCCGAATACAGAAAACCGAACAAAAATTTTAAGATAAAAAAATTAAGTTGTTTGCCGCCCCGGTAACGGCACCATCTGACGGTTCCAAAATAGGTGATGTTAAAATGCGTGGATTATCGTGCGTCACAATTAATGTGTCATTTCTTCGTAGGCGGGCAATCGGAATCGGTCAAGAAATAACCACAATAAAATGTAGTCAATTTTTAATCACGTGGTTTTATGTTTATTTTACTTGGGCAAGTCCCAAGGTCGAATACAAGGAGGTAAAGGAATAACCTAGAATTTCGTCTATCAAAGCTCGTGCATGGTTTTCGAGGCGGTCTTTTTTGTTTTTTTATGCAATTAGAGATATAAAATGCAATTTTGGCCTATTTTAGAGACTAAAATGTAAATAACAATCAAACGATGTCCAAAAAATATGAAACTTGGCCAAGATGATAATTACAATGAAATGAATGTACTATAATTTTTTTTTGAATTTTTGGATGCACAATGAATTTTTTATGAATTTTCGAATACGCACAAAGTGAATTTCAATATTTAATTATAATAAATATTAAACTTATTTATTTCTAATGATAAAATTATCTAAGAACTATCACTAGGTGATGGATCTCAGAAAAATCCTAAACTTCGAAAATATGAGATTTAATACCTATTAAAAATCAAACATTGAAATATGCAAAATGATTTTTACAATGCAAACTATCATGCAAATGCAATTCTTTTTTAGCATAACGTTAAACATAATTAATTCTACAATCCATGATTTTTCGGCAATTTTTAGAGCAACGCTTAATCAAATATAAAAAATAGAGCACAAAATAGGCAGAATATGCAATTTTCTACAAAACAATTAATTATTAATTAACCACTGATCACAAAAATGTCCACAATATATCAGGATGTAGAGAATTAAGTGAGGAACAAAATGCTATTTTTGGATAATAGAATAATGCAATGTAGTCGTTCAAAATATGAGGGGGAATATATGGGTCCTTATGCCATATATAAATATATAAAATAAAATGAAAAAGGATGAATCTGCAATTATCAATAGTTCTGGGGGGACTGTAAAATTTCCAAGGGGTCACATGCTTGGTCGGCGGGGGCTTCTGCGCAAATGAGATGAATCCGGGGGTGGCTTCTGAAATTAACCTAGTAGGTCACGTGCTATGCACAAAAATTGAGGGTTTCTGCACAAAGTCACTAGATATTACACGTGAGATCTCACATGTCAAATCAAGCACCATGACATGTTGCAATAAAGAGAATGTTCGAGTATAAAAGTGCAAATGCACCAAAAGTCATGTGGTCGTGTGTGGAACCAACTGTGGAGGGACCTATTCACAAATGTATAAAGTTTAAGGGGCTAAACAATAAATCGCCCCTAAAATTGTCTTCAGCACATGTGCAAGGCACATGTAATGCATTGAGCGGTGGGGCGATGGAATGCTCTGAACCGTCTGATGCAATCGAATCTAATGGTTTTGGTCGAGTCTGGATGGAGTCAATTGTTCTTCCCCAAGCTTTGTTTGATCAGGTCCGGACGGTGGTGCATTAGATGGTAGTGCCTCATTTTAGGCGAAGGGTTTGAAGTTGGCGACTGATTCGAGGACAATGGAGATGCTCCTTGTTTAGGAGATATTATCCATATCGATGCTATAGTGGTTCACGGATTTGCCTCCCAGATCTCGTTGGTAATGGATCAGATAAAGTAGCGTTGTTCAGATGCTTTTTGATTTTTGTTTAATTCTTCAATCGTTGGAAGATGGTTCTTCAGGTGGTGCCCTTCTCTCAGATGCAATGTAGAATCTACAGATATAACTTCAGAATAACCTATCTGCAACAAACAAGACAGAGTTAACATGAAAAAATGCAAATCAAATTAAAAATATCTGTAGATGATATGATTCTCGAAGGTGATTGAAGATCTATAGACGATGTATGTGTGCTGCTCGATCTAGTCTACTTGACGGTGGTCTTCAGTCAAGGATGTGCTCGATCTATTCTCTCAGATGCTCCTTCATGTACTTGTCCTGCAGAGAGGAAGAAATGGCTCAAGGTTGAAGCCTCGACCTGAAATAAACTCGAAGATATGTGAGTGGAGAAGCTCTGAATGCGATGGATTGAGGCTTCGAACTCCAGCCACGCATGTGATAGATCACGAGGGAGTAGCATAAAAGTGAGGGGAATTCAAAGATGAAAGTGATTGAAGATCGATTTTAATGTCGATTTTTGCATAGAAATGAAGGAGATGAAAGGAACTGAGAGGAGAGGGGAGGAGGAATCAAGAAGAAGCATAGGAATAAGAAATAGAAGAGGATGGATCTAACCAGGAGGAAAGGCGGAGATGGATGTTGTCTCCAGGGAATCAGAGCTTGACAGAGCTCTGATGGTCCTTGCCTCCACCGACGGTGACTGAGAGGCTACTCGCATGATGGCGCTAGGCTGCAACACCGATAGTTATCTCACCTTCTCCTCTCGATCTTTATTACAGCTCAACGATGGATGGAGTCTCTATCACCGCACTTGATGTCACTCGGAGCTCTAGGAGAAGAAGTGGTGAAATGGCAGATGCTTTGAAACGAATGGGGGACGAGGTATAAATAGGGAAGGAGAGAGGGTCGATAGAGTGATGGAAGAAGGAGAACTCGGACGTGGTTAGACGAATGGCCTGGGTGGTCCCACGCCGTTGGGCAATGAAAGAGGAACAGAGGAAGTGAGGGGAAGAGAGAAAATAAGAAATATAAAATTAATTTAAATATAATTAATAAATATAAATCATAACTAATTTAATAAATATTTAATTATTAAATTTAGTTAAATACTAATATTATTTAATTAGTTAAATATACAAATACAAGTAATTTCATATACAAATTACCTATATACATATATACATAATTTTAATCAGTATTTTTACAAATATTTACATAATTTAATAAATTATTATATTACAGAATAATTTAAGTATTTTAAATATATTGTTATTTTATTTTTAATAATTAATTTAATCGATTAAATAGTTAGGGATATATACAATAAATGTACATTATACATATACAATAAACACAATATTTTATTTTTTTGTTATTTTTGATTTTGTTAATTTTATTTGCATTTTATATAAATAAAATACAATATATATAATATTAAAAAAAAATATGTGCAAAAATGTAATGAAATAAATAAATAGAATAAATACAATATATACATGCATACAAGCATACCAATAGGGTCCCAAAACCTACTTTTTACATATTACCTCTGGTCTCAGCTTTTATTTGATAGATAATTTAATAAAATAAACTTTACAAGTAAGTACATCCAATTTGGAGTTTATATGGTCGAGTTATGAGGTTCTAAAGTTAGGGTTTACAACATTTTAGTTTTGGAATTTGTTAGTATCTATTTGCAATTATTTTTCAATTATATATTTGTATTTTTCTGGAGGTTTTTATAAATAATTCAAAAAAATCAAGTCAAACGAAGTTAATAATAATTAAATAGAAAATGAAGAAGTTTTATATACATACAATAGATATATAAAATAAAGGGGTCCAAATACCAAAATTCACATGATTTATTATATGATTTCTTGGTATTTTTACTTAATAGTATTAGTAAAAAAAGTAGTTTAAACATGAGTTTTATGGATTTGGAGTTTTCGGTAAATAGTTATGAACATTGAAAGTTGGCTTTTGCGACCTTTTCGGTTCACCGTAATTATTATTAATTAATTAATTTTTATATTATTTTTTTAAATTAATGAATATTATTACAAATAAATTTGTGAAGAAAATATTTTTATTTGATGTTGTTTTATTAATCAATAAATTAGTACGAGATATGTGCATTGTGAATATGATGTATATGTACAATGTGACATTGGTTTTATAGGGTTATTATAAGTTATGGACCTTATCTCTCCCTACTTTATTCCTTGTCGACCATCCCAATGCTTGCCTGGTCTCAGGGTTGGGGTCAGTCTATATTTATTCATATATACAACCTTCTCTTCTCTTATTTTTCTTCTCTTCTTTATTCTTTTATTTTGGTATAAATAAGTGATAAATATACATTATCAACAAATGAATGATGAATGATAAAAGTTGAGAATCATTGTTATTTACATGTACTTTGCCAAAGATTTTAAGCTAAAATAAAAGAATAAAGATGTTGAATTAGGGATTCATCATATGCAAAGTCAAGGACAACCTGCAGTTGAACTGGATCGGAGACAATGTTAAGGATGACGATGCGGATGCCAATATTGTTTCTACTCATAAGACTACAAGAACAACTATCACTACTAAAAAATACTTTATTAGCCACACAATAAGGCCACGGTAATATTTCTGTGGCTTAAAATGTTTACCTACGGTAATTTATCGTGGCTTATAAGCAATGGTATCGGTAATTGTCGTTGCCAAATATTTTAGGCCACGATCATACTATTGTGCATAATATATTTTTGCCACGGTTAAACTACCGTGACTAAAAATTTTAGACTACAGTAATCTTACCATGGCGAAATCCAGTAGGCATAAAGAAAATTGTGAGCCAAGCACTATATATCTGGAAAGGGATAGAATTTTTTGCTTTCATGTTATCATTGTTAGAAATCTAATTATATTATTATACACGATCATAGTTTTATACTGAAAAAATTATGATATTTTAAAGAATGTCATTAGCTAAACACCGATGATCAAGTTGTATAAAGTGCTAATTGTATATATGCTTACAACATGGAAACAAGTTTGTCCATGGATTCACAAATGATATATCTCTAACGATACATATTTTGTCACATAAAAAATGAGTTTTTATAAATGTTCAGTATAAAAGTAATATATTATATATGATGAGTTGTTTGGTGGTATAGAACATTTGGCGCCCCCAAAATTCTCAAAGGAAAAAAGCCTGCCCATCTGTCCCTCCAAAAATACCAAAAGATCCCAAAATCGTAAATACCTAAAAAGTGTTGCCATTTTCTCATGTCGCTTACCTCAAAGCCCTACTCCTCTTCGGCGTGCTCTCATCCACTCGCGATTCCTCTCTAGTGCAGGGTTGGCATGGCCGCTGCATTCCTCCCCTCCGAGATCCTCAACTTCTCTGTCGTAAGCTTTCCAGGGCATTCTTTTCCTGATCCTATCGGTGATTATGGCATATGCATCTTTTTTTGTTCATCCTAATTTTTATTCTTGGGCAAAGATTTTTTGTTTCGCTTCTTTCAGTTCAATAGTTTGTAACGAGTATGTATCCACTTAATATTTGATGCAACAGAGATATTTTTGTAAATGTTCGTATCCGTTTAAGGTTTAGATTAGAAGTTTTTTATATCTTAATTCATAGTTCCTTATAGACAATCAATCATTCATACTAGAAGCTTGGAAAAATCATCTACAATGTTACAATATCTCTATTTTTATAATAAATCTATAATTTTTTATAAATTCAGTTCAAGCACTATAGCTGAGATCTAAGGACGGGTGAAGTTGTTTTTCCTAAACCTCTTAAGTATGCATGCTCTTTCTGATGCTTTTTCGCCAGTTTTATTTTTATTTTGCTAATAACCAAAATATTTATTGTCTTTATATTAAGTTTTATGATGACATCTTTCTGTATTTATTTGTCCCTCAAGGTCTCCGTCGTGCTCCTTGCCTTCGTGTTCGTCTCTACACGGACTAAACTTCTATGAGGGTCAATGTGGCCTCTATGACATTCATCGGGAAGGAGGACAATGTCATGCAAGACGTGCCCAGTTGTGGGCTACAACATTATTGTTGGAGGTGGAATGATTCAATTTAGTTGTTTGTTTGAACCATGCTTGAATCATTTATAAATTTATGCATTTGTACTATTTATTATAGGTAGTTCCATTGAAAGTGATTGTAAATTCCATCAAGACACATGATTATTGCATTGGGTGAGGTAATTAACTAGTAGGGTGCGTGTGAATTTGGTTCTTAATTGTAGACATTGAACAAGAAGACACACGACATGGATGTTGGCAGTGAGGGGAACACTCTCGAGAGCTACAAGGAGCCCGTGGGAAGATGGATAACCAAATTCCTAATTCTTATAAACTCCATTGGGCTGCTAGTGTGCCTCTCAACAAGGTATAATGCTCCTATATGACAATGAATTGGTAATTGATGCCTTATTTTTTTCTAATGATCATTCCCTTTCAATTGCCTTTGTCGATCTGTGAGTGTGAATCCATTATTGTCATCATCATATTTCTTGTCATTTTCATTTATCAACAAGTTCCTTCAATGATTCTTGAGTCAAGCAAAAGTTGTGTTTTATATTAACCTATATTAATACAAAGATATCACTATGGTTGAGTTAAGTGTTGTTCTTGAGTTTTGAGAAAAATACGCTATTTTTACAAATTTAAGTAGGAAACATATTAGAGGTTTCTCTATGTTTTTCAAACGCAACATCCTCTCTAGAAATTCTTCCAGCAGTCCTACTCCGATGGATAGGCTTGCTAATTCTCTCAATTCTTGTCATTCGGACTGCAGGCTTGGAAAAATAAGTATCGCTCAACATTAAGATATCTCAATTTCTATTCCAATTTATACACACCTTACACTTGGTAGAAAATAATAAGCTCAATTTATAGGTTCTTTGATTTCAGAATGACTTCCGCAGGTACTAGGATTATCTATTCCCATCTTGTGAACATGCATCTCCTTCTAGATTCATTTCTATAGTGGTGGAATAACGTGGTCCTTTCTTGGTGAACAAAAGTGGATTGGTTTCTTGTAGTACATGGCTTTCGAGACAAGCTTGCAAGGTTATAAGATACATCCATATATTTATTGAGGTGATATAATAAGGTGTTTGACCTTCTTTAATGAAATTATCATCTCTTTATTTGATAGGTATTATTACAATGGTTGTCATACTTGGTGAGGGCCTTATAACTTTGTCAAGATATTATTTTTCACCATGAGAAATATCATTACTATTTAGTGGTTAATGAAATCATCCAAGGAATATAAGGTATAAATTCGAACATTTAGTGGTTAGTTCAATAGTGTTCATGAATATATATGACCATAAAACTATTTGAGAAGAAGCATCATGAAGTTATGTTTATGTTTGTGATAAGGAGTTTCCGTCCATATAATCTATGCTTTATATTAGGCCATGTTTCCTATCGATGATATTGCTAAAAATTGTTAACATTCCATTCAACTAGATCTACTTAGAATCTATTTGAATCTCTATTATTTGTGATTGAATAATGAAATTTTTGATGTGCAAGTAGAAATGATTGTTTTTACCATTGTTATTGATTAGAAGCTCCTCTTTGTTTAGAAATGGTATTTGTTTTAAATCTTTGTTCATCCATCAAAATAATTCCACCTGTCCTCTTTAGTTTAGATTTCTTTTTGAAAATAATAGGTGTTGATTATGGAAATTATATTGTTGTAGGCAGTGTAATGTAGAAATGCACATAATCGATCAAAGTTAACACATGCAGCTCATCGCATGGGTAGAAAAAACACCAAGCAGTTAAAGCACGAGTTGGTATGTAATTACTGTTTTTTCAATTTAAGTATTTTTTATGCATTACCTTATATATTTATTTATACAATTAAATTCAGGTGAAAAAGGGCATTGATGTTGATCGTTGCAATCTTTTTATATACTCAAAAAGTAGAGAAGGAAACGATGGCTTAAGAATGTGGCATGATAAGAAATTACAAAAGCAACATGTAAGTTAATTTACTTATGTTTCAAAATCATTTTAGTATATGTATTATTCAAATTCTTTTTATTTCATTGCCTCAGGAGCACATGATGGCACTTCAACACCCTAATGATGGGTCTCCTATCTCTCAAGATGCAGCATATCTACAAGCTACCGGACCTGAACATCCAGGACACGTGAGGGGAGTAGGTGGAGGGGTTAATCCATCCAAGTACTATGGAGGTAGAGGACAACCAGATCGTATCTTACATGACCGAGTCACAAGATTAGAGGTCTTACTAGGAGAGATAGCAAAATCAGTTGCTGTTATTGCCAAAGCACAAGAGGCGTCATCATCGAAGGGTAGTCGTTCATCACAAAGAGAGTGCTCATCATCTGGAATGAACAAAGACAAGGGTGCAAGAAGAGATGATGATGAAGATTCATGCATATTTTAGTGATTTTGCTTTAGATACGTAGCATTTAATTTTAGACCGATATTTATGTTACATCTCATATTGTTATATTTCAAAGGTCATATACTTTCTAATGTTCTATTAGCTAATTGAACCTTAATTACCTCTTATTTTGTTAAAATCCTTACGTTGACATGAGGATTATGCACTTTTTCAACTTGTGTGTTTGTGCTTATCATAAGTTTGTTTGTTAGCTTGTATGTAGATTTATCATGTGTATGCATGTTCACCATGTGATTATGACAGTACAGGGAATGAACATTGAATACCAAATGCATATCATATGAGATTTTGTTAAATGAGAAATTGATACATGCATTAATTTTTTTTAAAGTTTGCTTTTTCTGCCACGGTACAACTTCCATGGCGAAATCTCGGTCGCCACAACTATTAAACCGTTATCAAAGCCTATGCACTTTGGTAAGATAGTTTTTGCCACATTTTTTTATTACTGTGGCTTAAATAGATTTGTTATGCTATTTAACCGTGGCTTCAAAGTTTTTTCAACGGTAAAATTACCGTGGCCAAAACAGTATAGCCACAGTTGTCCACCGTGCTGAAAAAGTAACATATTTGACCACAGTAAACTATAAGACACGGTGGTATAAACCACGGTAATATTACCGTGGCCAATACTTTTAGGCAACGGTAATATGACATTAAGCTACAATACTTAACCGTGGCATGTTCTTTGTTTTTTAGTAGTGTATGGTGATGTCTATTCACCACCTACGTTGATGGAGCTTGGATTGGTTTTAATAAGGATCATATGAGTTTAAGGATGATTGTATATCTTTCACAAATTGAGAATATATATATCTTCAAAAATGATAAACGACAAGATTAAGACTTTGATCAATAAAAAATGTGAAGTTGGAAGTTAAATGATCACCAACTATTCACAATGTTGTGGGACTTAAAACAATCCACAGATCACCAAGCAACCTACTAATTATTATGACACTTCCCTACCAACATATAATCATTTAAAGCTCTCGGTCTTTTATATACATGAAAATTCTCAAAGTAATGTGAAATAGAGGAGCCTCGGGAGTTGATGCGGAACTTGAAGGTGATTGACCAAGGCTAGTGATGGAAAATGCAACAGCACGAGCCTATGTACATTATCATGAGGGAGGGTTGCGAGGCCAGTCGACGGGATGTTTTTTCGCTGGGCCATTCAGGTACTAGACACTAAACATCAAAAGGGGCTCAGGTGAACATTCATCGGAAACATGAAGAGTTACATGTAAATGATGATACATGGTGATCTAAATTCCACATAATTTCATTTCCAAAAAAATAAAAATATAGATGATTTGCGCACTGGTGCTTGTAAAGTTACATGCGTCTTGCTCCAAATTCTCCAACCTCATATATGTATATGTATATGCATATATATGGTTAAGTGAGTATGCTCCCTGGGAGCATATAAGAGTATGCTCCCACCCTTCTTTCTGCATTTTTTTGAAATGAAACTTGGGGGATTTACTTAAAATAATAAATGGAATATGTGTTTCAAATTTCGAGTAAGCTAATGTTTGTAACAATTCCATCTGAAGGGGGTCGATTTCAGTAATTCCGAGACAATTGAAATATGACAGTTTTGATGGATGGGATAAAAGTCACAAACTAAGTCGAATTTTGAATGATACCATGGTGAAATATTGTGATATAAATTCCACTAAGCTTCATTTTAGAAATATAAAAAAATATAGGGAAAAAAGTGGGAGTATATAAGTTACATGCTCACAAGGAGCGTACTCCTTTTCCCTATATATATAAGGTAAAATGAGTGTGCCCCACATGGGGGAGCTAACTTGCCCCCCCCCGCTCCCTCGCATTTTTTCTATTTTTTTAAATGAATCCGTGGATTTTCATCATTATATCCCGATATTATGTCATTCAAGTTTCGTGCGAAATAGAGACTCCTATGGCCTCCATCCAGACAATCATTTTTCAACGGCGTAGAATTATTGTAATCGACCCCATCTGGATGGAAGCCGTATGAGTCTCTGTCTCGCACAAAACTTGAATGACATAATATCAAGATATGAGATCCTATGGGTGGTCGCATGATCTCACAAGGAGATATCGCAATTGATGCATTGACCTCTCAAGAAACCCAACTCAATCAACAATCAACGCACAATGAATATTAAGTAATGAATAGCAAAAATGTGGAGTTAGAATTTATTATAACTCTACAACAAAAGTGTATAGCAAGCAAGCATTAATATAGGTCGATCCACAGAGAGCAAACCGAGTAGCCTATGATTATTGCTAATCAATGTATATTATGTACAAATATCCTTTTGATTCAATTTTTTGTGCAGGTTTTTAATAAAAATTTGTATTATTTACATTTTTTATTTTTGATTAGAGATATATCTATATACAAAATGGATACTAATATTAATAATCATATAAGTATATAAATATGTAGTAATACATATAGCTACATTTAAAGTTATGTTTATATATAGGTAAAGAGAACAATCAAATGTACATAATGTTTTTTTAGATGTTTTTAGTTTTTAATTTGTTTATTTTTTAGGGTTTTCATTTTGTAAATTTTTAGCTTCCTTTTTTATTTTTAAAAATAAAATAATTAAAGTATAATATATAATCATATAAGGTATATGGTATATATAGGTATACAAATCTATATATAAGATATAATACATAATATAGATATAAACAACTAAAAAATATTGGGAAAATCTTTTTTGTATTTTTATGTAATGCTAATGTTTTTGTGATTTTTCTGGTATTTTTACTACTTTTTATAGATTTTAAAATCAAAAGTACCCTAAATCAGGGATTAAATAAATAGGCTGAATTAAATTGAAGATTAACAATATCAAATCAAATCCAAAATTCCTTAAATCAATTTTAAAAGATAGATAATAATACAATGACAATTTGGAAATAAAAATAAATATTTTTAGGATTTTTGGTGATTTTTAGTATTTTTGTTGGATTTTGAAGATTTTCAATTTTTATGATTTTTCTTTTGCTATTTTTAGGGATTTTTGGTCCGGAGTAAAATAGCGCATAATAGATGACATATATTTTTTTATGATTTTTCAAAGCATTTTAATACATTTTTTTAATTTTTATGTCTAAATAAGGAAAATAAAGGTACTATTCGATTTTAATAAATAAATAAATGCCTTAAAATCCAAATTAAAAATTATGATAATTAACTACATCATTCATGACATTCAACAAAATTTTTGCAAATAAAAAATAGAACAGGAGCTATTTTTCCCAAAAATCCCAAGAAAATGCATGTTCATAACTAGTAGGGACCAAAATGTAATAATGAAAATTTCCTATTCATTTCAGAACCCTCAATACAAAATCCAGGGGCATACTTGTAATTTTTACATAAATACAAAAATAGTATGTGCTTGGGAGGGCATAAATGCATTAGACAAAACTTTTGGTTCTTTTTATAATTTGTACACAGAAATATACAATTCATATACAACTTCTTGGATTAAATATAAATACAGAATACTGGAGGGATACTCGTGCAAAAGCCCAACCTCACCTAGTACCCACGTGAGGTGAGCTGGCATAGACAAATAGGCAAATACAAGAAACCTCAAGGTCTTTATTGCAATTTTTCCTAAATATTTTACACTCTAAACAATATTTAAGGTACTAAAAATGAAATGTAAAATGCAGAGGTGGTCCAGTGCAAATTCCCCTTTATTTAAACGCAAGTGAATGGCTGGATGCGCATCACTTACACGATCAACAGTCCATATGGACCGGTACCGCTTCGCCGATCTATGCCTGGGATTAGATCCAACCCCTAATCTGGCGGTGGAGGGAGGCCATGATCTAATGCGAGCTGTTGCATATGGAGAACCAATCTTGATCGAACGGTTTTGAGGTGCCTCGAAAGTACAACCCAAATCTCTATCTTGGGTTGCATTGGATCGATCCTCCTCCTGGCTCCAACATCCTCCCGGCCTGTTGAGAAGTTCTCCATGATCGCCACGTCGTTCCGCATTGGGAGGAGGTCTTGAAAATGTCCGAGCCCCATCGGTAGGGGCCTGGAGGGTACGTCACCTGAAGCGCTAGTCTTTTGATTTGAAAGGGCCCAGACACCCCTTCAAGGTTCTGCAAAGATGTGCAAATGCACCACGAGAAAAAGGGTAAGGATCCCGGGCCGTTATTATTGAGAATCACGGTGAGATGAGGCGGGATGGGCCTGCTCCGGTGAGCAGTAGAGGTGAAGCAGGGATTCGCTGATCGAGGCTCGATCAGGTTGGGTAACGGAATGGGTTCGGTGGAGAAAACATTAGGAATGAGATGGTCATGCTACGAGGGTGGGAACGATTTTAAATCATGGTGGAATGGCCAGAGCCCTCGCGGCTACGGTGATCGAGCAAATGGGAACTAAGTCTAACCAATTAGATTAAACACGAAACCAAAGGAGAAATTGAAATTGAATAATGAAATCTAACTAGAAATGTAAAAGTGTAACTCTTATACCTGCTATGGTAGGCAGGGAGCAGGGTGGTCGAAGAACAACTGTGGAGCCGCTCCTCTCCTCGCTCCGTCGTCCCTAAACATGGGGGAAGGTGCAACTATCACCTGACCTTTGACACACACACACACGGGATACGGGAAGAAGCTCGAAGAGGTATCAAGAGGAGAATAAGTAAAGGAGCTTCTTATTTATAAACATAGTCGGGACCCTTATTGACAAGTGATTTAGGATGAATCGATGATATGTATAGAGGTTTAGAGGGTATGGCGTGGATTAGGGATGATCACAGAGGAGATTGGTGAAAGATCTACTCATATTGGAGTGATTAGAATCCCGAGAATAATGGAGAAGACAAGCATCTTCTCGTCTGATGGGGATGGGTGACATGGGTCAAAGAGTTGACCCAAGTCAACAAGTTTGATACTGATTGGTGCACGTGGACCCACCAGAAAATTCCATTGCAGAAATTATTGGTAAAATCAATATCAAATAGCTAATGAATTAATTACTTTTAGAGTATAAAATAAAAAAATGTTTATAATTTTATGTAGTATTTAATTATTATTATTATTATTTATGTATTTGGGTTTATTTGTTACAAGTTATTTACAAGTATACTAATAGGTATATTTACCTATATCTTTTATATTTTATTTTTATTTTTTATTTTTTGATTTTATTATTTTATTCTCATTTTTTATATATTTATATCTTATTTTTATGTACCAAAACATATTTTTATCACATTTTTATGATCTATTGTGTACCTAAATAAATAAGGGTATATATTATGAAGGTGTATTTCATCTATGTATTTATACAGATTGTTTTATTTTTATATAATCTTTATGTTTTTTTTATTCTAAATATGTACATGTATTATAGATAATATTTACAAAATTTTAAAGAAATTATAAAAATAATAAAGATTGCACAAAATAAATATTTTATTCGTGTATATTATACAATAGGGTTCCATAACTTAACTTTCACACCTTAGCTCCAAAAAATACGAAACCACCTTCATTAAATAGATATTAAAAGTTATATACAATTAAGATGATTTTGATGCATTTTGATTTTTTATTTAGGAGATATGGGTCTGGAAAGTTAGTATTTTGGCTTTTTTTCATAGTATAAAATGCACATGATATATTACTTTTGTGCAAATTCAATTTTGTATTTTTCTATATTATATTATCTACAACTTTCATGTACAAAGTTTATTGATTTCATGAATAATTAATAAAGAATAAAATGGGTCCCAAAAATGTATTATTGATGAATTAGAGAATAAGAATTTATTGGATTTATTGGCACTTATTCCTTGTCGACCCGGTCATAAAGATGCCTCGGTCTCGGGGTTTTAGGGTCATAAAATACCTTTGACATTTTAATCCTTTTCTTTTATTTCCTTTATTCTATAATTTTGCATTAAAACTGTGTTTTATACACAATAAATGTAACAAATAATGAATGTTAATTTGTACAAAATAATGTTGTATGCATGCATTAGTTAGGGTTTTTAAGGCCAAAATGATAGAATAAAGGTGATGAAATGGAGATTCATCACCCCCTATACTTGCCTTTGTTATTCCCCAGCAAACACTTATGCAATGAGTGCATGAAATGAAAATAAAGAAAAGAAAAGGAAAGAAATTGGATTGATTTTAATGCTCAAACTTATCTTCACAAAATCAAAGTTTAGAGCTTGAGTCAGAACTTGGTGTGAGAATGTGTGTGGAACCTGATCGGGAGCTGGATTTAAAACACAACAACCTTAAAGAGTCATAGAGATCGGTTCAAACTGTTGGACATGCGAGCCCACGGCGAGCCATTATGCAATAAATGTTATTGCAATTCACTCCTTAATCTGAAATAAAGAGTACATAGTTTGCATAATAGGTCCCTTAGTGCAATTAGGGTTATGTACCATGGACATCTTAATGATCATACAATTGTTGATTCAATTATGGAATCATAGAGGCTGGTGCTTAGATGAATATCTAATGAGTTAGATTGAGGACTCATCAAGCACCATCAAATGATTATTAAGAGATGATCTCCAGCCGGAGTAGGAGATGGCAATCCTTTCTCAGTTAGGTTGATATCTGACCGACTTCTTGATGCAAGTCCTCTGCATAGGAATAGAGATTCGGAGGTGTCAGATTAGTTAGGTCAAAGAGTTGACTTAACGAGATCGAGATAACCAAAGTCCTATATCATATGCTGTCATGATATAGGCACACATCCTCTGACCGGAGACAGATGTGTTACTATATGTCTGAGTATGTACATTTGGCAGACCAAAAGGTTGATGACCTAATCAAGGTCTATACACCGGCGCGTTGGTGTGCATATAAGGGCATATGAGTAATACGATCTCTCAAAGGGATCATACAGGTTCACTACTGAACCGGAAGACATGAGCTCACTCATGAGATATTGGGAAGAATCAAATTCCGTGCGCACGGTCGTCTCGCTTTGGAAGCTTGACTGAATTTGTTGGTTTGATATATACTTTTGGAAAGTATATGATCAAGACCTAGGTATGATATATGCTTTTGGAAAGTATATGATCAATACCGACTCCCAATGATCGAATGAGAAACTTACTGATAAAACCCTGAAGTAGACAGTGTAAAGTTGATCTAAAACTTCGGGTTTATTCGGAGTCTTCCAGTATGCAGGATGTACAGGTATTAGGAATACATGAGGGTGATGTGATCATAAACGATTGTATAACCATGACGCTTCCATTCCTAGGGAGTGATGAAACGGGTCTGGATTTTAGTGACTCCTCTCAGTAGAGAAGTAATCTAATCTTAGTCCAAATATTGGACATTGATCTGAATGTGATTCAGATGCAATGAGAAGATTAGATTTGCAGTCTTGATTTAATCAAGCATCTATGGGAGGCCCGCGATCTGGATTTGAGATATGATCTCAATGTCCATGTCACTATACGTGGAACAATACAATCGCCTTGTCCTTATCTCCAAGTATTCGCGGAGAAAGCGCATTATCCTTGAGAGAGTTCATGGATAATTCTGTTGTTGATATATGTATCCGAGCATTGGGAAAATGGATAATTAAATGTGATTTAATTATCAAGATTAATATGAATTTGATTCATATTATAAAGAGAGTTATCTTAGATAATTAAATGTGATTTGATTATCAAAGATGTGAATAATGTGAATGTGATTCATATTATTTGAACACATGAGATAAAGAGATCCAAGATGATTAAATATGATTTAATTATCAAGGATAAGAATAATGTGGATAGTAATATCTAATTATTCATAATATATTATAAATATGATTTATAATGTATTAGAGAGAGTTAAATATAATTTATATTAGTAGATTAATTATTAATGTGTATTGGATACACATTGTCTAATTAATTGAAAATGTTAATTACATTTTGTTTTCGGTTGTGAATATAATTCACAATATTCCAATATCAAGATTGCAATATTCCCAAAATTAATTGAGAATTGTTTTGGTGAATTGAAATCCCAACAAATAGTTGTTGGAAAGTAAGTAGAGAGAAAATCAAGGAGATGTGCAATCTCATGGGAATCCATGAGATTGCCCTCTAAAGGGGAAGGTTGATCTCCTTTGTATTTTCTCTCCTTATTTGATTGATTTAATTTGGCATTAATATTTATTTGATTTATCAAATATATTTTATCAAAATTAAATCACAAGTTGTTGGTTTTTACCAACAATAATCTTGACCATTGGATTGACATAAATCAATCTCATCCATTGATTTTATATGTCACATGGATTGAGATCCATGGATCCCAAAATCCTATAAATAGAGAGGCATACCATGCTCTCTATTTTACACACAATGCTTGAGAAGCATCTCTCTCTTTTCTCTCTACTCGACAGCCCTCTCTCCCTCTCATGTGGCCGTCCAACATGGATGACCTAAGAGAGGTTCTCCATCGTCGCAGCATCGTCGTTATGTTGCCCGTTCTTCTGCTCGTGGATCTCCGTCTCCTTCGGTGCATCTCGCTCGTGAAGAAGACGTCGTATCTCGTGTGTCGAGATCAGGAGATCTGCCGCTTGGATCATCAACATGGATTGCGAGAAGCACACGATTCATCCCCGCGCTCGCAAGCGTCTCCTCCGTCGGATCGGACTTGAGACAGGAGGTCTCTTTGTTTAGAGACTCGATCGCAACCACGCTTCAAGAGGTAATCCTATTACTTGTTTGTGTTTTAGATGAAATGATCCGAGAAGTGTTCTTGGATCATGTGGTTTCGTCGTAAGAAAATTTTTTAAATTCCGCTGCATCGAGCAACTAGTGCGACTAGTCGCTCTTCGTCGTATTCGATACGACGCTCACGCTTCCGTGATGCGCTTGAGGATCTAACCATATCCTTCAAGTGGTATCAGAGCCTTAGGTTGACGGTTTCGAATAGTGATTCGCTAACCGAGGACGACTTGGATTCGTTAAGGTCGCGAAAGTTTTCATCGCATTTGATTTCGCAGATCTGTTTGGTAAATAAATTCGGCACTGTTTAAATTGTTTAAACACGAATTTAATACTTGGTTTTTGTTCCCCATTAAATAAGGAGATCATAGGATCTGAGTTTGCATAAATCGGATTTCGTATGCTCTAGATATGGTAGTTTTAATGAACATGTATTCACTGTTACGGGAACTGCGAATCTTAACGTAATTAAGGAGTTAATTACTGTTTAGAGACGCCTCAAAATGCGTGCAAATCACATAGGTTCTGTTTTAAATCAAGTTAGAAAACTATGGAAACTTACTTTGCTTAATTTGGATTTAAATTGATTGAGATATGCCAATTTTAGTAAGTAGGGGTCACTGCTGAAATTGCTTTCCTAATCAAGAACCATGTGATTGTCAATTAATAAAATTAATTGTTAATTTCGAGAAATAATTATGAAAATATTTGAGAAATATTGGAAGATAATTATTTCATTAATTGACTTGGCCTCAACCAATTAATTGATTAGATTTGACCTATATCATAATTGGAAACACAATCAACAAACTCCTTGCTTGAATAGGATTGGGAATTTGTCTAGCAAATTTCCTTATAATAAAAATTGTTTTGATTACTATATGGTATAATTTCGGTTGAAGAACCGATGATCATCTCAAGTACAAATTAATCAATTTGTCATTATCCTTTCCCGAGGCGGATATGGTGTCTAGTCGGGGATCGCTGGGGTAGCGGGTTGCAACGTATGCGGTCCGTCCCACTACCGCCGATACTGGCCATGACAGCGGGTAGGGTCGGGATAATGTCCGAGGGATTAAGATGTATTTTTCTAATTATTAAAATACAAATTAATACGTACTTTGAGAATAATACCATATATATTCAAGTAAGATAACCAAGTTTGATTGATTGAATTGGATTGATAATTAATTTAATATGATTAAGTTAATTATGTCCAATTAAAAATACTCTAATATGATTGGAGTTAATAATTCCCTTGGAAGAATTAATTGTATGAATGTGATTCATAGTAATTAATTAAATTTAAATAAGAGATGGAGGATCACATAAGTGACATCCATGGTCTCCCGTCAAGGCGAAGGGTTTCGTCGCCAGATATTATATGTGGGAGACGCATGTCCGAAGTGACAGCTCCTGCATATGATCCATTTGGATCGGGCTCGTCGCTTCTCGAAAGAGTAAGGACGTATGCGTAGTGACCCCAATATCGGGTCCTCATATTATTGGGGCGATATTGGATTGCGCATAGCGAGTTGTATTCCTGTTGACGGTTGGTTCAATTAATGACGGGTCAACATCATCTTAGGGGTGATGGGCCTGGGTATTAAAGACCGATTTGGGAGATGCAAGTTGGACTTGCAAGGCGGAATGTGTTCCCGCTTCTTTTTATCTGAGTTGTAGGTTCTCATATTATTGGGATGCAACAAAGATAAGGAAGGAGATCCCAGATCTTGCTTGAGATATAATGGTATGTATATCTCTTACATTGAAAGTGATTAAGGGAATGAACTTTCATTGTTGACATGGAAAGACAACTTTGATATAAAAATTCCTAAATCAAAGTAAATTATATATTTACATAAGTTTATGCAAAAGTTTCTTATTTCAGATAATCCTTCATTAATCCCACTCAACGTTATACTCAATAATAACCAGTAGAATATCATGGATTGGACCCTTGATCCAGATATTGTACTTGCGATTGGACACATAATGTATGTGGTTGCAATGTGCAAGTTTCCTCATAATAATGAGAAGTGATAATTAAATAAGACAATAGGACTGAAACTCTAGGGTTTGTATGTCTCTATAAGTCTTGATCTCATCGAATGTACTTTTGAAGTGACATGTCGATAATGATCGTAATTGTCATATAATCCTTATAAAATCAATAAAGATATTCTGGCATACATATACGCTCTTGACATTTAATCATGAATGACATGGTTCTCTACATCATGTAGAATGGTAGCTCTATTAGAGATAATGTATTCAAATTGTTTGAGTACCTACCTGAACCTATGCTTTAAGAGTTCAGATGGATGTAGATGATGAGTGTCATCATTCTACTATCTATACTCTAGTCATTCATGAAGCTTCATAATATTCATATTGTATGAACTTAAATGAAGCTTGTATAAATGTTGAAATACTCTTATATTGAAATTTTTGATTTTAAGATAAGAGATCCTTGGTCTTGAGCAATAGTTGCTTATAGACAAAGGGAGCACAGTGGAAGCATGGGTTGGACCCACTTAAGATGTATAGTCAAAGAGTTGACTGTACTTCTGTGACTTCCATATGACATCCAAAGAGTTGGATGAATGCCAATTCTGCAATAAATTAATGTATTGATAGTATGACTATCAAATCTATCTAGAATCCTTAGAAAAGGAATCGGATAGTACATCAGAAAAAACTACATATAATCATTGAAATTGACTTACTTATTTGATAAGATAAAGTCTAATAATTGTATCTCAATCTTCTAATGACACTTGCAATTGGTTGCATCTGTATTAGAATATTAGAAATCTGATCTTAAGGTTTAATGGTCATCCATGTTGGAATTGATGCAATTGTTGCAATAATTTCCACCGGATGAATAGACTTCATATTTTCAGTAGGAGCCCTTAGTCTTAGAGAATGTCTCTATGACCTAGATATTAGAATACACTCATTGTTTATTTCTAAATGTTGGGAATAAACATGAAATCTGGAATAGACCTATCATAAAGAGTTATGATGGAGCTATTTCAGATAGTAATCTTACATCTAGTGGACTCCACTAAATTAGAAAATTAATGAATGGTTCATTAAGATTTCTAATACTGAAAATTAAACCTTTAAAGATCAATAGGAGGATAAAGATCATTTGACAATGATCTGACATAATGTTTTGGACATATGTCTGTTGATGAGATCAATGGACAAGTAAGATATGAAACTTTAGAATGTCTGAAATTTCAAAACTTGCATACTTATGAATATTGTATTCAAAGTAAAATGTCCAATACACCCTTCTTTTGGAATGGTGTAAGATGTTAAGGTATTCAAGATCTCATACATATTGATGTATGTGAATCATCTATATCAGAATAAATATTATGCATATGTGATATCTATTAATGATTATTTGTGATATGAAATTTCTTCTCTTCACTTAGAGAACTTTGAAATGTTCAAAGATTTCACAATTTTGGTTTAGAACCAAAGTTTGAAGGAAGATGAAATGAATTTGATCTAATCAAGGTAGCTTGTACCTATTAGATGAATTCAAGGAATACCTTATGGAGATGTGAATATCATTTCTATCTCACCCCTCCTAATGAGCCTTAACTCAATAGAGTTGTAGGGAGATGCAATTGATCATGTGTGACATGATTTAATTAATGATTAATCTTAGCATAATTATCTCTTAGTTTCCAGGTATATGTGGTAGAGACTACATTATACACTTAATAAGGTCCCAAGCTGGTAAGCTGGAATCTAGCACCAGAGAGTGCTACTTCATTAGGAAAATAAAGGATGGTATTAGATACCTACTTTATGACCTTGAGATTCTTAAAAGATCTCATCTTTGAGAATATGATTCTTATAGGATGACTCTCTTGAGAATCAAGATGAAAATGAAGTAAAGGAACTCATTTAATCTTGAAAAGATAATGAGGCTCCTGAAATCGGAAACTAAAATAGATAATTAAAGATGAAACATTAATACCTCTTCAAATAAGTTTGAGGATGGATTCCATGTGTCAGTTAAATCTGAAAATGATCGGACTTCATGTGATGAAGCTCCTGAGGATCATGACATGGAAAGATGGATGTTAGCAATAAAAGTCTAATGTAGACTTCATATACAAGTGTTGTATATGGACCATCGAGGATCCACCTATATGGGTCAGACCCATTAAGGTGTAAATGGATCTTCAAGAGAAAGAGGGAGCCTGATGAGAAGGTATAGACCTTCAAAGCACGGTTCGAAGCCATGAGCTACACACCGAAGAGAAGGCATCGCTTGCGATAAGACTTGCTCTCCAGTGACCTTGCTTTAACCCATCAGAATATTGCTAACTATAGCTACACAACTTGTCTATGACATCTGCATGATGTGAGTCAAGATTGCATTCCTCTATGAATACCTCCCTGAGGATATTCATATGAAGTAGCCCTATGGCTTCATGGTTGAGGAAAGCAAGGTGTGCTAGCTGAAGAACTCCATCTTTGGACTCCAATAAGCTTCCTGTAGTTGGAACATAAGATTTGATGAAATTATAAATGCTATGATTTCAGATAGAATCTTGATGAACCATGTGAAGCTTAGTGGAAGTACCATTGTGTTCATCGTGCTAAACGTAGATATTATTCTAATCGTTTGGAATGATATAAGGATAATAATAAGTGTTTTAAAATTTGGTTGTTTCATACCTAGAGATACGATCTCAAAGGATACCTCTTAGATCTTAATTCTGAAGTTGTTCAGAATCAAGGAAAAGAGGGTATTGGAACCGTCACATTAGTAAGTACACCTTGGACTTATTCCATTTCCTGGAAAATTCCAAGAAAGGCTTCTTTCCCTTAAGATATGGTACTGACCTATCTAAAGGGATAGCACCTCAAAGAGTTGAGGAAGAGAATGCTAGAACTACTTGCACTTGTGCATCAGTTATGAGAAGCTGAATGTATGCTAAATGTGTAAAAGAACCAAATGTCTACCATGCAGTGGGAGTAGTAAACTGTTACTAATCCTACTATGGAGATAAAACACTTGATTGCAGTAATAACAAAATTTTTAAAGATGATGAAACTTAGAGATGGTGATCTCAAAGTCTTATCTTCAAAGGTTTAAGACCTTGTAGATAGTGATCTATAAGGGTCTTAACTGTAGATACCTTAGGAGATAGAGATCTCCAGGAATGAAGGTATTCTAATAAGGATTATGGAAAATACTGGTTATGATAATTAATAAGATGTAGTGTCAAGGACACTACAACCAACAAAATTGAGCATCGGTTGCATGAGATGCAACATTCGCATTGGATGCGAGCACTGTTACTAGGAGATATGCAAGTGCCGTAAAAGGACTTGGCATAGTCTCTTGGGAACAGAGTGACTGATCAGCTTACCTAGCTATTTTCTAAATAGCCTATGATTGTCACATGAGTGTGGGTTTAAATGATTAGCCCATTAATGGCTCTTTGGGCTAGTGGGGGATTGTTGGACATGCGAGCCCACGGCGATAAATGTTATTGCAATTCACTCCTTAATCTGAAATAAAGAGTACATAGTTTGCATAATAGGTCCCTTAGTGCAATTAGGGTTATGTACCATGGCCATCTTAATGATCATACAACTGTTGATTCAATTATTGAATCATAGAGGCTGGTGCTTAGATGAATATCTAATGAGTTAGATTGAGGACTCATCAAGCACCGTCAAATGATTATTAAGAGATGATCTCCAGCCTGAGTAGAAGATGGCAATCCTTTCTCAGTTAGGCTGATATCTGACCGACTTCTTGATGCAAGTCCTCTGCATAGGAATAGAGATTCGGAGGTGTCAGATTAGTTAGGTCAAAGAGTTGACTTAACGAGATCGAGATAACCAAAGTCCTATATCATATTCTGTCATGATATAGGCACACATCCTCTGACCGGAGACAGATGTGTTACTATATGTCTGAGTATGTACATTTGGCAGACCAAAAGGTTGATGACCTAATCAAGGTCTATACACCGGCGCGCTGGTGTGCATATAAGGGCATATGAGTAATACGATCTCTCAAAGGGATCATATAGGTTCACTACTGAATCGGAAGACATGAGCTCACTCATGAGATATTGGGAAGAATCAAATTCCGTGCGCACGGTCGTCTCGCTTTGGAAGCTTGACTGAATTTGTTGGTTTGATATATACTTTTGGAAAGTATATGATCAAGACCTAGGTATGATATATGCTTTTGGAAAGTATATGATCAATACCGACTACCAATGATCGAATGAGAAACTTACTGATAAAACCCTGAAGTAGACAGTGTAAAGTTGATCTAATACTTCGGGATTATTCTGAGTCTTCCAGTATGCAGGATGTACAGGTATTAGGAATACCTGAGGGTGATGTGGTCATAAACGATTGTATAACCATGACGCTTCCATTCCTTTCCATTCCTAGGGAGTGATGAAACGGGTCTGGATTTTAGTGACTCCTCTCAGTAGAGAAGTAATCTAATCTTAGTCCAAATATTGGACATTGATCTGAATGTGATTCAGATGCAATGAGAAGATTAGATTTGCGGTCTTGATTTAATCAAGCATCTATGGGAGGCCCGCGATCTGGATTTGGGATATGATCTCAATGTCCATGTCACTATACGTGGAACAATACAATCGCCATGTTTGTATCTCCAAGTATTCGCGGAGAAAGCGCATTATCCTTGAAAGAGTTCATGGATAATTCTGTTGTTGATATATGTATCCGAGCATTCGGAAAATGGATAATTAAATGTGATTTAATTATCAAGATTAATATGAATTTGATTCATATTATAAAGAGAGTTGTCTTAGATAATTAAATGTGATTTGATTATAAAAGATGTGAATAATGTGAATGTGATTCATATTATTTGAACACATGAGATAAAGAGATCCAAGATGATTAAATATGATTTAATTATCAAGGATAAGAATAATGTGGATAGCAATATCCAATTATTCATAATATATTATAAATATGATTTATAATGTATTAGAGAGAGTTAAATATAATTTATATTAGTAGATTAATTATTAATGTGTATTAGATACACATTGTCTAATTAATTGAAAATGTAAATTACATTTTGTTTTGGGTTGTGAATATGATTCACAATATTCCAATATCAAGATTGCAATATTCCCAAAATTAATTGAGAATTATTTTGGTGAATTAAAATCCCAACAAATAGTTGTTGGAAAATAAGTAGAGAGAAAATCAAGGAGATGTGCAATCTCATAGGAATCCATGAGATTGCCCTCTAAAGGGGAAGGTTGATCTCCTTTGTATTTTCTCTCCTTATTTTATTGATTTAGATTGGCATTAATATTTATTTGATTTATCAAATATATTTTATCAAAATCAAATCACAAGTTGTTGGTTTTTACCAACAATAATCTTGACCATTGGATTGACATAAATCAATCTCATCCATTGATTTTATATGTCACATGGATTGAGATCCATGGATCCCAAAATCCTATAAATAGAGAGGCATACCATGCTCTCTATTTTACACACAATGCTTGAGAAGCATCTCTCTCTCTTTTCTCTCTACTCGATAGCCCTCTCTCCCTCTCATGTGGCCGTCCAACATGGATGACCTAAGAGAGGTTCTCCATCGCCGCAGCATCGTCGTTATGCTGCCCATTCTTCTGCTCGTGGATCTTCGTCTCCTTCGGTGCGTCTCGCTCGTGAAGAAGACGTCGGATCTCGTGTGTCTAGATCAGGAGATCCACCGCTTGGATCATCAACATGGATTGCGAGAAGCACACGATTCATCCCCGCGCTCGCAAGCGTCTCCTTCGTCGGATTGGACTTGAGACAGGAGGTCTCTTCGTTTAGAGACTCGATCGCAACCACGCTTCAAGAGGTAATCCTATTACTTGTTTGTGGTTTAGACGAAATGATCCGAGAAGTGTTCTTGGATCATGTGGTTTCGTCGTAAGAAAATTTTTAAATTCCGCTGCATCGAGCAACTAGTGCGACTAGTCGCTCTTCGTCGTATTCGATACGACGCTCACGCTTCCGTGATGCGCTTGAGGATCTAACCATATCCTTCACAAACCACCTTAGTAGCCATGTCAGAACTAGTCTACATCATACGCAAACTCGTGTGACTATAGATAATTTTCTAACTTGAACTTTAAAAGTGAGTTTGGTGAATTTGGAGTTCATACGGAGCGGGAATTTAGCTTGGAAGTTGGACATTACGGCTTTTTCTCTTTGGGACCTAGGAGCATTTATTTGAGTTAAAATTTGTTTTGTATTTTTGTATTTTTATATACATTGTTATGAACAAGTTAGATAAAGAATTAGCTAAAAAGGAGTTGAAATAAAATTATTAAAAATACAAGAAATTATGGGCTATGTACAGGTAAAAAACTCCTTTTAATTTTGTGGCTTTTTATTGTTAATTTATTTTGTACAATATAATATATAATAATTAATGTATTTTATTTACGAGAGTCATTTTATTAATTTATGGATTTTATAGACATTTATTAGAGACTTTACTCAAGGATTTTGCTAAGATCAAGATATTGCGATGATGAATCGCGGATTCATCAACGGGACTGAAGACTCGAAGAAAGATGAAAATGCCGATTGATGGAAAGTCACAATCAATACACAAAGCAAACCCCCATTTCACCTACTCAACACCATGGAGACTGAGACGGTCTTTTATCGTTTCATTTTTAGAGTTAGGTGATCATCAAGAAGTTGTACACACTGCAGACAAGCTTGGGATTGGGGCACTAATCCTTAGCGTGTACGTGAGAATAAAATACGCATACAAGGAGGGGTTGCTCTCCCCAAGATAAGGAATCCATTATGTTTTATTTTAGAGATCAAGTTGAGTTAGCAGTCTTTATTTTATTATGTTTATCACTTTTTATTGGTTTATTTCAATGCACGTACCAAACGAGGTTTTCAATTTTATTTAACATCATTGGTAAGCAAAATCAGAGGGTGAGGATTGGGAAAGCCGTGCAAGTCAGAAATCGATGATGCATGCAAAGTCAGAAGACTTACAGTGCTTCCCAGCTCTCTCCATGCGGGATGCATAACAGAATTAAAAACCTATGCTATATGCAAATGCAATCCGATGAAATCACCCTAGATGAGAATATACTATTAGCGTGAAGCACCATATTACAAAATTTGACTAAGTCCAAAACACGATCTATAGGTACATGCATGGTTTATTAGGTTTTGGCCTTAGTCTATCGAGCAAGCACATCCTAAGCTAAGGCTCATTCACACAAAATAAATAAAACAAAATCGTTAAATAAATAAAAATAAAGCGAGAAAAATGCGAGAAAACCAATGAGGCCCCCAAGGGAACAATCCCTCAGGCACTGGGCCTTAAGAAGTCGAAGAGTCTGAGAGTCCTGAATTATCACAATTATAAGTGTCACTCTCTCACACATAAATATACTTTTTTTAAAAAAAGCATAATAAAATGAATTGAAGCTCGAAAGTTGTCTCAAAAATTCCTCCAAGTCTGGACTGGTTGCTCTCTTCTGTCAGCTCTGTCAGAAAGTTAGCTTCGCCTTGCTTGGGTGCATAGGACCTCCTAAGAGGTCCTCTGTCATGTCGCGGTCCCTCGCAACAAATTCAAACATGAAGGAGTGTTAGACAGTTCACAGTTATATCAAATAAGAATAAATAAATGAGAGAAATATATAAATACAAAAATAAATAAATTAACAAGAGATAATAGACACAATAAAATAATCTCCAACTATGCGATGTTGCTCTCTGACAATGGCGCTATTTGATAAATAGAGAATTTGGCTGAAGTCATGTCCATTCCACAAGGAGGAAGGACAGTTGCTGATGTGACCTCAGACAAAATCATTATTTAATCAATAATTAACCCACGCCAAGAAAGAATCAAGCAATTAAAATAAAAAAGTGGAGTTACAATTTATTATAACTCTACAACAATGTGTATAGCATGCAAGTATGTGTAAAGGTCGAACACAGGGAGCAAAAGGGAGGACGAGGCAAAATACAATGCTAAAAAATCGTCTTTTATCTCTTGTCCACATTATTGTTTTGTGGGTTTTTTAATTTTATATTTTTATTTATTATTTTTATTTTATATTTTATATTTTGATTTTTATATTTTTCCATTTTTTATATTTTCTTTTTATATATTTTTTATATTATTTTTACTTTTATATAAATAATGAAGGCTTTATATACACAATATATAGTAGTATATTTATAAACACTATCAAATAAAAAAACAAAAACTAAATTTTAGGGGGGTTTCTAATATTTTGCTAAAATTTTTTGTTTTTTCTAAAATTTTTACAAATTTTTGGTATTTTTAGAATAAAAAATATCCCAAATAAAGGATTAATTAAACACTTGAGATTGATTGGGATATTAAAAATAGTAAATAAATTCAAACATTTCCCAAATCAATCTTAATATATATATAAACAAAAATATAAAAAGAAAAACATATTTTTGGATTTTTAAAGGATTTTTTAGATTTTTATCAAAGATTTTGGGGTTTTAGAATTTTCAAGCTTTTTGGTTTTTCATTTTTTGATTTTTGGTAAGTAAATAAAATAGGATAAAATATACTATATGTAATATTTTTGCAAATTTTAAAGATATTTGGATATTTTTTGGTATTTTATAAGTTAGATAGGGAATACTTAGGCTCCTTTTCAATTTTTATAAATAGATTAAATGCAAAAAAATGTAAATAAAATAATGGTGTGAATATACATGGCATGAAGCATTTAACCCTATTTTTGTGGATTTTTAAGAGCACCATAGATATACTTAATAAATAAATAAAACATTCAAAAATCAATGCCCAACAGGGGCATTTTTGCAAATAAAATAAACTCCAGGGGTCACATTGCAAAAATGCTTAAATAAAACAACAATTATTTAATTTAAGTGAACTTTTAAATGATTACAAAAACCACTAGTGGTGTCCCTGCAATTTCGCCACCTCACGTGGCCCGCACGTGGGTGACGTGGAATGGACCAAAGAGTAATTCCAGAAAGCTCGGGGGCATATTTGCAAAATGTCCAATTATTTTACACTTTACACTCTATTTACACGACTGAATATAAAGTATACAAAATTGCGGGGCAAAAGTAAAAATTACCCCAATATAGGCGCTAGCGAACGGCGGGATGCATTTCACTTATACACGTGTCGCGCATCCAACGGGTGGTACCGGTTCACGAATGGATGACGTGGATTAGATGAGCGAAGCTGATCTGACGGTCGAGGCGTGACATCATCCAATGGCGAGGATCAAAACTGGGGCCTCCATCTTCATCCGACGTTAGGGAGGAGCTGAGGAAGAATAGTAAGGAACTCGCCGCTGGCGAGTTGCTTCCGACGAAATCTCCCTCCACCATCAGTCTTCGCTGCTCCAAAGGGGCTCTGAACACTCGTGGACCATCGTCTATCGGCTGAGGGGCTACAAAATGCTCAGGCATGCGCCCGAGCTCCTCCGCGTGGTCGAGGAAGTGCAAGGGTCCCAGGTATAAGGTTCTCGGCAAAATCGACCCCTTGGGGAGTTCTTTGGCCTCCAGCACCTGCAAGAAGAGTTTTTGAAAGCACAAGAAGGTTATGGGGTTTTGATTGGGTCATCTGGGTGGAAGGTGGAGCGGGCGGAGCTCCTCCAGCGAGCAGTGGAGGTGAAGGAGCATATCTCCAGATCGAGCATCGATCTGGGTGAATTGGAGAGGTGGTGCATAGGGAAATGTCTCTGAAAGAGTATGGAGGTGATAGCGGGGGTCGGAGACAGGTGAGGCATGGTGGAAAGGTGTCAGAGTGGAGCTCTAGCGAACTACGAATGGGCTATTTAACGCTAAACCTACTCCTTAAATTCTAAACTAAATGCATAAATAAAAAGCTGGAATTAAAATCTACCTAAAAATATTAAGATACGCAACTCCTACCTACCCAGGAGGAAAGGGAGCAGTGTTAGCCATGTGAGCCCAAGGCAAACCATTCCAACAATAAATGTTACTGTAATGTTTGATGTATCAATAAAAGTTTTTGATTTGTTTTCACTCCCTTTCTAAGATTAAGAGAATGAATGCACTATAAGGTCCCTCTGTACAATTAGGGTTATGTACCATAGCCATCTTAATAATCATTTAGTTGTTGATTCAGTAATAGAATTATAGAGGTCTGTGTTTAGATGAATATCTAAGGAGTTAGATTGAGGACTCATCAAGCACCGACAAATGATTGTTAAGAGATGATCTCTAGCATGAATAGGAGATGTCAATCCTTTCTCATATAGGTTGATATTTGATGGACCTCTTGATGCAGGTCCTCTGCATGGGAATAGAGATTCGGAGGTGTCAGATTAGTTAGGTAAAAGAGTTGACATAACGAGATCGAGATAACCAAAATCCTATATCGTATACTGTCGCGATACAGGCACGTATCCTTCGACCAGAGACAGATGTGTTACTATATGTCTGAGTATGCACATTTGGCAGACCAAGAGGTTGATGACCTAACCAAGGTCTATACACAGGCGAGCTAGTGTGCATGTAAGGGCATATGAGTAATACAATCTCTCAAAGGGATCATACAAGTTGACTACTGAACCGAAAGACATGAGCTCACTCATGAGGTATTGGGACCAATCAAATTCAATGCATGGTCGCCGTGCTTTAGAAGCATGACAAGAATATGTACGTATCATATATGCTTTTGGAAATCATATGATCGATACCAAATCCCAATGATCAAGATTGAGAAACTTGATGATGAAACCCTGAAGATGACAATGTAAAATTGATCTATATCTTTGGGTTCATCATAGGTCTTCCGGTATGCAGGATGTACATGTATTAGGAATACCTGAGGGTGATGTGATCATAAACGATTGTATATCCATGACGCTTCCATTACGAGGGAGTGATCAAACATGTCTGGATTTTAGTGACTTCTCTCAATAGAGAAGTAATCTGATCTTGGTCCAAGTGTTGGACATTGATCTAAATGAGATTCAGATGCAATGAGAAGATTAAATTTGCGGCCTTGATTAAATCAAGCATCTATGAGAGGTCCGTGAGATCTGGATTTGAGATGTGATCTCAATATCCAAGTCACTATCCATGGAACAATACAATCGCCCTGTCCTTATCTCCAAGTATCTGCGGAGAAAGCACATTATTCTTGAAAGAGTTCAAAAATAATTCCAAAGTTCAATTATATCTAAGAAATGAGAAATGGATAATCAAATGTGATTTAATTATCATCAATAATGTGAATTTGATTCATGTTATCTGAATGCATGAGAATGATTATCCAATGTAATTAAATGTTATTTAATTATTGTGGATATGAATAATGTGGATAACACTATCCAAATATCCATGTATATTATAAATACGATTTATAATATATTAGAGAGAGAGACTTATGTGATTTATATTTGTTGATAAAATTGTTAATGTGAATTGGATTCACATTGAATGATTAATTGAAAATATAATTACATCTAGTTTTGGGTTGTGAATGAGATTCACATATTTTCAACGGCTTGATTGAAATTTTTTACAAGATAATTTTGAATTATTTTTTGTAAAAAATATTTACAATAAGAGTTTTTGTAAATTAAGGAGATGTCATGAGATAATGAGATCTCATAATAATAAGAGGAGATAGAGCCATTCCACTCAAGAAGAGTGGACGGCTACAACTCTCCATGTGGAGAAGAGTAGCCGTCCCCCCTCTTTTAGGAAAAGAGGTTGGTCTCCTCATTATCTCATCTCTAGTCAAAGGTGGTTTAACTTTGAATTAATTTTGTTGATTTATCAATGAAAATTAATTTAAATTAAATCATTTGATGTTGTGTTTTACAACAACATCCTAGCCATTTAAAGAAACACAAATCAATCTCATCCATTGTTTGTGTGTTGTCCACGGATTGGATCCATGGACTCCCAAAACCCTATATAAGAAGAGGCACCCTTTGCTCTTCGAGTTACGCAATCTCAATGGTGTCTCTCTCTCTCTCCCTCTCATTCTCACGCATATTCCCTCCCTTCTCTCTTTCAGTAGTCGTCCACTCTCATAAAAGGAGAAGGTTGCCTTCGTCGTCGTGTCCGCTTTGAAGACTCTTGCATCTCCGTCTTCTTCGGCGCGTGGTGCTTGTGAAGAAGGCATTCAATCTTGTGAGACGAGATCAGGAGATCCATCGCTTGGATCAACAACTTGGATTGCAAGAAGCACACGACTCATCCCTGCGCTCGCAAGCGTCTCCTCCGACGGATCAGACTTGAGACAGGAGGTCTCTTCCCTTAGAGTCTTGATCGCAACCATGCTCCAAGAGGTATTCCTATATATCTTATGTGGTTACATGAAACGATCCAAGAAATGTTTTTGGATCATGTGATTTCATCATTTAAAATTTTTAAAATTTCGCTGCACCGAGCAACTAGTGTGACTAGTCGCTCTTGATCGTATATGATACGATCATCACGCTTCCGTTATGCGCTTGAGGATCATACCATATCCTTCAAGTGGCATCAGAGCCAGGTTGGAGGTTTTGGATTCGATCCATAAACCTAGGAAGATTTGGGCTCGTGAGGGTTCATGAAAATTTTATCGCATTTCAATTTTTGCAGACATGTTTTGTGATAAATTTAGGCCATGTTTAAAATGTTTATATATAAATATATCACATGTATAATTTTCCCCATTAAAAAATTAAATCGTATAATTTGGGTTTGCGTAATTTGGATTCCGTTTGCTCAATTTATGATCCTTTTAATGACCATATGTCCATTGTTTCGGGGATGACGAATAATGACATAGTTAAGGAGTTAATTACTGTTTTAAAACACTATAAATGCATGTTAATCACAGTTTTCTATTTTAAATCAAATTATAAAACTTCTGAAATTTATTTTGCTTAATTTGGATTTAAAATGAATGAGATATGCCAATTTTAGTAAGTGAGGGTCACTGCTAAAAATTGCAATCCTAATCATGAACCTTGTGATTGTCATTTAAGAAACTTATGAAATTAATGGTTAATATCCTGAAATAATTAAGGATAATATTTGGGAAATATTATATGATAATTGTTCCCATAAATGATATTGCCTCAACCAATAAATGATTAGATTTGATCTAGATCACCAATTAGTTACTTGATACACTTTTCATCGAACATGTTACTTGATAGGTTTGGGAACTTGTCTTACAAATTTCGTTATAATCAAAATGGTTTTGATTATTACTATATGGTATAATTTAGGTTGAAAAATCGACGAACATCTCAAGTACACAATGATCTATTTGGCATTATCCTTTCCTAAGGTGGATATGATGTCTAGTCGGGGAGCATTGAGGTAGGAGGTTGCACCGTGTGCGGTCTGTCCCACTCCTGTCGGTACTGGCCATGACAGTGGGTAGGGACTCGATAATGCTGGAGAAATCATGGTGTATTTTCTAATGATTAAAATTCGAATTAATACGTACTTTGAGATAATATCATATTTTTCAAGTAACAATCAAGTTTGTTGATTGAAATTGGAGTGATAATTGATTTAATGTGATTAAATTAATTATATCCAATTAAAACACTCTATTATGAATAGATGTGTATTTCTCTTGGAAGAATTAATTATATGAATATGATTCATGATAATTAATTGAAATTTGAATAAGAAGTGGATGATCACATAAGTGACATTCATGGTCTCCCGTCAAGGCAAAGGGTTCCATCGCAATATATTGTATGTAGGAGACGCCTGTCCGAAGTGACAGCTCCTGCATACAATCCATTTGGATCGACTCTTTGCTTCTTGAAAGAGTAAGGACGTATGCGTAGTGATCCCAAAATGGAGTCCTCGTATTATTGGGGTCATATTGGATTGCACATAGCAAGTTGTATTACTGTTGACGGTTGGTTCAATTAACAACAGGTCAACATCACCTTGGGGGGGCGGGCCCGGGTGTTAAAGACCGAATTAGGAAATGCAAGTTGGACTTGCAAGGTGGAATGTGTTCCCGCTTCTTTTTATCCAAGTTGCAAGTTCTCATATTATTGGGATGTAACAAAGATAAAGAGGAGATCCCAGATCTTGTTAGAGATATAGCGGTAAGTGTATCTCTTGATTTGAAAGTAATTAAGGGAATTAAATTTCAAAGTTGAAAAAGCAAGACTATTTTGATTAAAAATTCCTTAATCAGTGATTTGTAATTGAATATATAATTATTTATATATTCTAATATAGTACATTCTTAATTTCAGAAAATAAAATTCACGAACCCACTTAGCAAGCTGCTGGAGGTCATCAAATGACCAAACCAAATTATTCTGATTGGATCCAAAATTTGGATCTTGTCCTATCCGTTGAGCACATCTCTTATGTGTTGTCAAAGGACAAGTACACAAACCCGAAGACTCCAGAAGGAATCTCTTTTAGTGATAAATTATGATGAAAATCATAGTCTGGCAAGATGTTATATTCTAAGTTCATTGTCCAATGTGCTTCAGAAGCATCATGTGGAAATGAACACTTTCCAGGAGATCATGCTGAATCTGAAGGAAATATTCGGTGATGTAAACTGCACACAATGTTACAATATAATGAAAGAACTTATTCGCTGCAAGATGCAGGAAGGGTCCTTTGTCAGAGAACACGTGCTCAAAATGTTTGGGTACCTCTCTGAGCTAGAAACCCTGGGAGCTGACATGGACGCATACATGCAAGCTGACTTCATTCTACTGTCTCTCCCTAAATCTTTCAACAACTTTGTGGTTAAGTACTACATAAGCAAAGTTGATTTTAGTAACACTGGGCTATTAGCTGCATTAAAGTCCGTTGAGGATGTAATGAAGAAGGATAGCCCCTCTAGTATTGCAATGGTTGCACAGGTCAAAGGAAAGAGCGGTCGGAAGCAAGGTTCACGGAAGAGTCTAGCCCAGAAGAGAAAAAAGAAGAGTCAAGGAGTTGGCTCATCTACCAATGTATCCACTCTGATAGCATCGAAGAAAAATGATGTCTGTCATCACTACAAGAAGCCACGGCACTGGAAGCGTAATTGTCCGGATTACCTGAAGTCGACCCAGCAGGTACGAAATCTACTTTCATCATTGAAATTAGTTTTCTCTTTGGACGAGAAGGAAGTTGAATTATAGATTCTGGTGCTTCTGTTCATGTATGCAATTTGTTGCATCTATTTCAGGAAATTAAGAGTCTTAATGAAGGGGATATAGTCATCTAGATGGGATCTAATGCAAGTGTTGCAGCAGTCGCTATAGGGACCTACCGACTATCGTTATCTAGTGGAAGAGTCCTAGTACATAAAGAGTGTCTTTATGTACCCGAAGTAAGAAAATATCTGTATCTAAGCTTGTTAGAAGTGGATATTCATTCCTTTTCTGTAATAAAGTAATTATAAGTCATTATGATAAATATATTGCGGATGGTGTTTTGACTTCTGTTGGACTCTATGAATTGTTCATTGATGAATATGTCATGAATGTTACTACCACTAAGAAAAATCCTAAAATGTCCAGGGAGAGTGGAAATCATTCAAAAATGATTAGGCATCAAAGGCTTGGTCATTTATCTGTTTATAGGAACAATAGATTGATAAAGGATGGGCCCTTAGATTTTCTAAAGGTTCAACTTTTGACTACCTGCGAACATTGTATTAGAGGAAAAATTACTAGGAGGCCTTTTAGTAACATGGTTACAAGATGCGAAGGTATTCATGACCTTATACATACTGATGTATGTTGTCCCTTCAGTACCGCGACTCGAAATGGATATTGATATTACTTGACATTTATTGATGACCATTCGCGATACAAGTTTGTCTTCCTATCACGTCATAAATATGAAACCTTTGAAAAGTTCAAAGAGTTCAAGGCTTTGGTTGAGAACCAAACCAGTAGGAAGATTAAACGGATTCGATCTGACCAAGGTAGTGAGTATCTCTCAGATGAATTCAAGGAATATCTTAAAGAGAATGGAATTTTTTCCAATCTCACTCCTCCTGGAACCCCCCAACTTAATGGTGTTGCTAAAAGATGCAACAGGACCATCATGGATATGGGCCATTCGATTATGAGCAAACCACATTTACCACTTAGTTTCTGGGGTTATGCAGTAGAGACTGCAATATATATCCTAAAGAAGATACCTAGCAAATTTGTACCTAAGACTCCTCATGAGCTTTGGTATGGAACCAAACCAAGTGTTAAACACTTGAGGGTTTGGGGTTGCTTGGTCCATGTGAAGAACATGGATGCAAGTAAGCTAGAATCTCGTACTAGAGAGTGCTACTTCATTGGGTATGTTAAAGATGGTATTAGATATCAACTTTATGACCCTGAGACCCAAAAGGTTTTCGTGTTTAGAGATGTTAGATTTCTGGAGGATGACTTCCTTAAAGGTCAAGACAAAAATGAAGTAGAGGAACTCATTGAATTCGCTGAGGATTCTGAGCTTCCTGAACCAAAAACTGAAGAGATAAATATAGATGAAACACCCATACCTCTTCGAGGGAGTTCGAGAGTGGTTGCACCACTAATGAATACCCATTCATCACTCTTTATTCTTTTATTTTAGCTACAAAACCCATGCGAAACACATGTATATTCCTGTAAATAACAATAATTGTCAAAAAGCATGCATTGTGTAATTTTGAATAATTAGCATGTTTTTGTGCATAAATAAAAGAATAAAGAAATAAAAGAAAAAGAGGGAGATATTTAGAATAAATATTGAGTGACCTAATCCCAAGGGAGGGCTCAGCATGGGCCTGACCGCATAAAAACCCAAGTAGAGAGAGATAAGGAAGCTCATATGTGTACATATATACCTGTAAATAAAATAAAAATATTTTCCTCTAAATAAAAAAATAAAAATGGGTTTGTATTTATATGTATATATTTGTAAATATAAAATTTAAACAAAATGAGAAAATTAAAAAGAAATAAAAAAACCCCTTCATCATTGTATAAAAGCCATGTGTATATAAACCACATATGTATTTATTTCACCCTTGTAAATAAATAATAAAAATAAAATAAAAATGCCTTTTTATTCAAAATTTTATTCTATAAATAAATAAAATATAAAATTGGAATAAAATGTACAAAAATAAAGAATTAAAAATCAAAAATCAAAAATGCAATATTGTATATACATTTATATAATAATACTTTTTTGTAAATACCTAGTTTTTATTTTAAAAAATAAATAAAATTCACTAAAAAATAGTTTAAAAATAAATAAACATTTTTCATGTTTTGTGTTTTTCGAAAATAAGCCATTTGCTATTTTAAAATGAATTTCTAAATAATTATGGTGTGGCTGCATCTGGTTGGTCCACGGGGGAATGTTGACCCCCGATCAACTCTCCCCCCAGGACCACCAGAGCTGGATCCTGCACTTCAGACCCGACTTCACTTATTTATCATGCCTCGATCCGAACACCAAATCCGCAAACCCCGGGTCCTAATCCTCCATTGATCTTCCCTGATCCACGCCCGAGGTGGGTTTTGGGGATCCGAGCTCCGATATTCTTGCCCGACCTTCACCTTCTCGACCCCCTAGCCATATAAAGCTTCAGCTCCGGCCACCTTTTCATTTCATCTTTGGCTCCGCCCTCCCATCCCAGGATCTCCACTACCTTCCCTAAAGTGACAGCTAGTCGCGGGTCATGTTGTAGTGAGGAGGAGGTGTCCCAGCCACTGATCCGGCACCTCATCGCCGTCGTGTGCCGCGCAGGAGCAGCACTGGAGCCTCGGGCCTCGACGTCCCTCGAGGCAAAGACCAAGAGCTCCAGGAGCTCTTCCATAGTCGACCTCACTCATCCAGTAAGCCTAATTCTTTTTATGTTTCTCTAATTTTTGATTTCGCCCAAATCTATCGTTCGTCATCTTCCATCGATTTCGATCACCCCTTCCATCTATCTCATCGATTGACCCGACCATCATCTCCGCCATTCACCCCTGCACGTTCTACGCCCCTTTGTCCAACCCAGTTCGTCTCGGAACTAGGAGTCGATCTCCTTCGCCGTTGCATCGCCGGAGATCCTTCGCCCCGACGCGCCGACCACCCATCTCGCCTCTAACCGGGTCGAGGCACTTTGCCCTCGACCCAGGAGCGTGTTGTGATACTTTTCAGGTCACGGAAGGCCCATCTGAGGGTCTAAGCATCCAAAGACAGCAGCTTCAGGCCATCGCCGGAGCTCCTCGGAGCTCGCCGGCCTCATCGGAGAGGTGCATCCGCTGCGGAACGTCACGGCGGACCTGTTCTGCATTGTAACAGCAACAGAGGAGGTCCACCACACGAGTTCTGGGCCGGCGAAGTTCACCGGCCATCTGTTCTTAGAGGACCCTCTAGAGCCGTCCATTCATCTCTCGCCGTGCCAGATTACATCAGGACCGTTCGATATAGGAGAAGAAGAGGCCCTTCCAGCCACCGTCCGATCGACACGTGGCCTCTTCTCCGCCATCCATCCAGCGAAGGGTAGCCCTCGATCCTCCACCGTCAGATAGCATACATGGCAAGCCCTCCACCGTCCGATCATCTCCGAGATCCTTCGTTGAGGAGAAGCGCCCTGCAGCCGTTGGATACACCACGTGGCACATCCTCCGCCCTCGGATCATAAGTGGGGTAATTTCACTTAGGCCCCCTTCTATTTTGCATTTTCATTTTAGTCCTGTAAATATTTTCAGTAGTTATTTTTAGTTTGGTAAAATTGCATAGAAGACCTGGATGTTTTTAGTAATTGCATTTCTACCCCTGTATATGTTGGACGCGTGCATCGTCACGTGATGTTTTGGTAAATTTGCATACTGTGGGCTTGTAGTTTCTGGTTGTTAATGAATGAGAAATACTTTCTATTAATTGCACTTATGCCCCTGTGAATGGTTTATTTCGACATGTGTTGAATTTGTTGGGCTTTTTACGACTTAGCCCCTGGACTTTTAGCACTAGTTGCTAATAAGTCCGGGGCCTTAAGTTTCTTTACATTTGGGTCCCTCCGTGCCCAGAACACGTTCCTGGCACGTGGGAATCTAGTATTTTTGCACGAGGACCCCCCAGAGTTCTGATTGTGTTACGTTTTGGCCCTAGAAGATATTTTTATTACGAAAACGTCCCTCTACACTATGGGCTCTTGTTTATTTTAAATAAAATATCAAATTTCATCTAAATTGAGTGAAAATCGGACATCCGGCTCCTGCCACTGTGTAGAATTTTCACCAATTTTTGGGAAAATTTTTGAGACCTTTTATTATTTTTAAAAATTCAAAAACCCTTAATTTCCTATCTGTTTAGATTATAAATTCCCAAAAAAATATAAAAACCTCTTTAAAAATTACAAAAAAATCAAATTTTGTGTGTTTTGTGTCTTTGATTTTCTATCAATTTTTGGTCATTTTTGGATTCGTAAAAACTTTAAAAATTGAAAAACCCCTAAAAGCCCATAAAAATTATAAAAATTCCTAGAAAACCCAAAAATTAATAAACCCTCTTCTTGATTTTTCCTTTTTGTTTCTATTTTCCATGAAAAATACCTCCAGGCTTTGATAGGGCCATTTTATATTTTGTTTTGGCCCTTGAAGCCTAGCTGGACAGTGTTCATTGGTTTCAGCCTTATTTTATTTTTAGAAAATTCCCTAAAAATCATAAAATTCTCAAAAATTCACTAAAAATAGTAAAAAATATAAAATCATAAAAGTATTTTTGTTGGAATTTTTGGACTATTTTTGAGTAATTAAATAATTGATTAAAGTTGTGTGTTTTTATTGTTTTCTTATTTTCTTTATTATTAAAAATCCAAAAAAAATATAAAAATATTAAAAATCCACCAAAAATCATTTATTTATATTTTCTTTATTTTTAGACTACTTCGTAGGCTGCAAGGCCAATCTGCGCTCCCTGAGTCCAACCCTGGGTGCTATACCAGGCTAATCTCATAGCCAGGGCCACTATTTGCTTTTATTTATTTTCGTCTTTGATTAGTGGTCTATCTTTCATTTTTTTCTTGTTGAGCTGAGATATCTCTGAGATCCGGGTCGCAACGACCCTAGTTTTATTTTATTCACCCGAGTCTCGGTGATTTTTTCGGGTCATCAGAATGGCGCCGTTGCCGGGGAGCATGGCTTAGTAGTCAGTTTTATTTTCATTTTATTTTGTTTTCCTTTTCGCGGCTTTCCGCAGCTTTTTCGTTGTCCGCGGCTTTTCACGGCTTTTTATTTTTCTTTTATTTTCATTTTCTTTTATTTTTATTTCTTCTCTTTTATTTTTGATTTTTGTTTGTTTTGCTTTTTTTTATTTCTATTTTTGCATATATACCTTGTTTTCTTCTTCTTACTCTATTTGCTTTATTTTTATCTGGTCTGTGACATTCTTTTGTTTTCTTGCGAGGGCCCGACGACCGAGGCGATGACTTTCGAGGAGCCGGTGCAACCGCGGTAATCGGAGGCGGCTCCTTTCTGCACGGAGCCGTAGGAGAGCGCGAGGAAGCAACGGAGTGTAGGATTAGCGTAGATTAGCTTAGATTTCATTTCTAGCATTATTTGAATTATTTTTGTAATAATACAGGGACAGGACACTCAGTCGGACACTTAGACTCTCGGGGTCTGTTTCTCCGAGCACTGATGTGCTCGGGGGACCCCTCGGCTTTTTCGTGGCTTTCGCGGTTTTTACGTGGTTTTCTTTTATTTTCCTGCCTATTCGGTTTCTCGCGATTTTCAGCCCCTAGCCTTAGGATTTTTGCTTGACTGTGACGTAAATAACTAGTTCCACACACATTTAATAACTTTGCTTGTACCCATAGATCGATTAATTTGACCAATAATAAAAATCTGATAAAAATAGTCGATCCACTACCTTCGAGCCTACGCGGCGCGAGCCCACCCTGCCAAGCGCTGCTCCTGAACTCGATTTGTCGAGAGGAGGAGGGGTGGGCCTAAACCGGACTCTTGGATTGAAGGTTGGTGGTCGACTAGCCGTTCTTTTGAGTAGAACTGCTTGCTTAGGGCTCGGATTTCCGCCTGCATCATTTAGGTAGTTTTATTTCAGTCTTTAAATTCTTCGCGGATCATTTTGCATGTAGACTGCTGGAGTCAGGTACGCATCTCTTACTCTGCATGCATCATTGATTTTCTCATGCATCGGCTTTTTCGACTTCTCCCCCCGTTTTTGGACTTAATAACCAGGAGAATCGAAAAATTCGTTAGGCGATTTGTTTGATTATTTGAAAAATACCTAAAAATTTGAACCATAAAATTAGGATTGGTTAACTCTATTGACCCTAAAAGACATTCACCCTAAAAATCTGTATTGGGGAGAGAAACCCCCTCCTTGTCTGGTTTGCTTGCGCGAGAGAGTGACCCACACACTAGGATAGAGCCATATCCGAGCTCCGATCAGACTACCGGCCTTTTATACATGACGGTCTGGTTGGCGGATTGGATTCCTAATAGGTCACGTTAATCGCTCCGCTATCCTGACTTGATCACCTAATAAAATTGACAAGATAATTGACCGAACCTTTACGGTCTTCAGCTCGCGTTACGTAGGTGAATCAGGGGTTTGCTTGTGATCATTGTTCTTACCAGATCTCATCTGCCTGACTCGCCAGATCAAGATGATGGGGAGAAGGTCTCTTAGGCAGCCTCTGGCTGCACCGCTTCCCAGCACTTCTGCCCGCTCATCTAGGTTGGTTCGCGAGAGCTGAGACCCGCTCTCCGAACCCGAGTTCGACTCCACCATGTTCCGCCTCGACCCCCCTTCTTTCAGTTCCGAGATACTAGTGCCAGAGGAGAGACTGTCAGGTGATTTATCGGCACCTTAGTTTGGGTCCTTTGCTTTTGCAGAGACCATGGCCGGCAGCAGTGACGACCGCACCACAGGTCCCCAACCCCAGCAGACATTCATTATGGACCAGGGTGCGATCAACTCCACCCTGATCGCCTCCCTCGAGACAGTTCACCAGCAGTTGAGGGATCAAGGAGCTTTCGTGATAGAGATGAGGCGTGAGATGGAGCAGTTGAGAGCCGCCCGCGGTCAGCGCGAGCCAAGAGACGGGCCGAGGATACCCGACGATGCGGCAGCCGCCGCAGCAGCAGCAGCAGAGCCACCGAGACCGATGCGAGAGTTACACAACCCCGGATCGACTTTGACACATCATTGGGTCGTTCTTCCAGCCATCGTGGGGGACTTCAAGTCCCCCCCGAACACTTTGCAGCTTCTCCCCCAGTTCCATGGGCTCGCCACAGAGGAGCCCCATCTTCACCTTCAGGAGTTCATGATGATCTGCAGCACAGTCCACGATAGACAGGTGGACCAGGATACCATCCGCATGATTGCCTTCCCCTTCTCACTAGCAGACAGAGCAGCCACCTGGCTGAAACATCTAGGGAAGTTTGTCTACACCTGGGAGCAGCTCCGCACTGAGTACTTGCACAAGTACTACCCACTCAGGCGGACGAATGCCGCGAGGGCCCTGATCAGCAACTTCTCCATGCTCCCCATTGAGCAATTCAATGAGGCATGGGAGAGGTTCAGAGAGTTGACAGACAGATGCCCGCACCATGACATCTCGAAGCCGAACCTAGTTCAGAGCTTCTTCAGCGGGCTGACACCAGAGCTACAGGGCATGGTGAATGCTTCTTGTGGCAGGTCCTATTTCGCCAAGGATCACGATCAGGTCTGGGCCATCTACGAGGAGATGGCAGAGAACTACAAGGTGATGTCCCAGACCCGACTCTACACACAGGGACGCCCTCAGCCACAGACCGTGCAGTGCCAGAGGATATCACGGGTTGACGCTGGTCCTTCCAGTTCGTCAGCGGCAGCAGCACAGGTCGAGTCCACATCCGCTGACATGGGGATCATCAGCGAGAAGCTGGACCGGATGGAGATCATTGAGAAGAAGCAGTGCCAGGGCACCACGCAGATGGAGCAGATGGCACAGACTCTGAGTGACCTGAAGACACAGCTCATGTGCCTCCAGGAGGCACAGACGGCTTCCCAGCCCCGTCTTCAGGCACGAGGCGATCCGAGTAGCAGCAGCAGCTCGTCCCAGCGCTCTAGCCACCAGGAGCCTAGACAGGTTCACCTTGTACAGGAGGAGTCGTACCAGCAGCCGCAACCCACTTACCAGTCGCCACCTTCTCCAGACACGCAGATGGTGGTATACCAGCCAGATCAGCCTCTGGCCGTACTCCCGCCAGCTCCTTACGAGTCAAAGCCGTTGATGGAGGTCAACGGGATTTGGTACGACCGCCCCCAGCCCGGTATCTGACGAGACCATCCCAGATTCCGTTGGTCGGTCGGAGGTTCCAGCTCCCAGCAGCAGCCGTCAGGACAGGGTTGTCAGTACAACCATCAGAGAGATCACCAGCAGCAGCAGCCCCAGTGTATACCCAGCAGCAGCAGCAGTCACAGCAGTATGGTCCTCGTCCCTATCAGCAGGGACAGTCTTGGACGCGTGATCAGCCTCAGCCGCAGTATCATCCCCAGTGATACCCTTCTCACCAGCAGCACCAGCCATAGCAGCCTCAGTACCAGTGAGGCCACCCGTCAGGCTCTCATGGGCCATCCTATGAGAGCCCCGCCTTGGATGACATAGCCCGCCTCCTTACCGATCAGCAGGCTACCTTTAGAAGGGAGATGGACGAGTTCCGCCAGGAGATGCGGGACATTGTGAGAAGGAAGGCCGCCATCCCTTCCCAGATCGAGCCCAATCCGAACAACCTCAAGAGGAAGTCTGAGCAGGTAGATTTCACAGAGCACGCCACTCCTAGTGATACATTTGGAGATATATCTGCAAATTTGTTTGATACTGATTTTGTCACACTTAGGAGTGGTAGGATGCCAGCAGGCAGCGCCTCGTCTGAGCAACACCCCGAGGATTCTTCCAGAGCACCAGGCGAAGAGGAGAGCGGTGCTGATGCCGCTAGAGATGATGACGGTGGTACTGATGCCACCACGGATGATGATCCCACCGACGGTACTGAGGCCGTCGTTTCACCATATGGAGGAGGTGGTGTTGAGGCCACCGATGTTGCCGAGCCAGAGCACGGTATTGATGCCGTACGTCTACCAGCCGAGGGTGGTGCTGATGCCACCATTTTCACTTCTGAGAGTCTTGTAGTTTTTCCTTCTGTGCATGTATCTCAGAACACCTCTGGCAATAAAGGAAAGGGTTTGTTTTCTTCTGGTCCACCTGTGGTGCTTGATGTATGTGTGGATCCTACCGTCGAGCAGCTTAGACCCTCTCATAGTCCTTCATCTGAGAAGGACCCTGTGATCCCCTTCCCTAGAGCTCTTCACATGGGAAAGGGGAAGAAAATAGAAAATCCAAAAAAGAGGCAGCAGGAAGAGTTCATCCAGCAGATGATAGACCGTTTTCACATTCAGCTGACTCTTCAGGAGGCTTTGCAGCACATCCCTCTACTCCAGCGTTCACTCAGAGGCAGGACCACAGTTAGGAGGAAGAGGAGGAACCACCAGTCCGAGATCCATGTGCTGACCAGAGCTACTTGTTTCGTGATCCAGAACCGTCTGCCGTCCAAGAGGCCAGACTCAGGAGCCCCGTATGTCAGATGCCATATCAGATAGCAGAGGTTCGACCATACTCTATTAGACAGCGGTTCATCGATCAACCTACTTCTGGCTGCCCTTCTCGACCACTTCGAGTTGGGCACTCTTCGACAGAGCAGGACAGTCCTTCAGTTCGCTGATCGATCTGTCAAGAGGCCGAAGGGGTTGCTGAGGGACGTTGTCGTCACGATTCAGGGCATGCAATTCCCCGTGGACTTCGTAGTGTTGGACATGGAGATCCCTGAGTCAGTGACCGATACCCCCATCATTCTAGGTCGCACGTTCTTGGCCACAGCCAAGGCAGTGATCGACCATGATAGTGGGAAGGTATACTTTTGCGTCGAGGGCGAGAGTGTACAAATAAAGACAGTCGAGGGCATCAGAGCTAGAGATACAGCATGCTCAGAGACTACTTCCGATACAGAGAAGATGACAGATGCAGTGCCAGACATCCACCAGGACTGTGACTTCGTGATTACAGATGATGAGGCAGTATGGGCAGATCCAGATGCACAGGACATCCTCTCACCTTCAGAGTCCGCTGATGCAGAGACGCCAGCAGAGGAGAGCTTGGAGATAACATTACTGGTCCAGGATACCGTTCAGTTGGCAGAGCCGGTTCGAGACCACGAGACAAATTTGTTTTCTGATGACGGTGGTACTGAGGCCACCTTGGATGATACAGATCCCTCGGAGTCAGATTTTGACTGGGCAGAGTTTGAGGATTTTATACCAGATCTGACTTCCACTGAGCCTACAACTAGGGAGGAGGTAGATGCCGAGCAGAGCAGAGATAGTCCAGCAGAGCATCCTTCTCCAGTTTCAGAGTGTGAGCGAGAGTTCCAGTTCTCCCATGCGGATTTGGCAGCGTTCACTCAGAGTTTCCAGAGGCCAGATCCACCAGCACCGAGTTGTCCAGAGCTGAAGCCACTTCCTACGTCGCTGAAGTATAGGTTCCTTGCGGGTGAGCATGAGATGTACCCAGTCATTATTGCCGCCGATTTGACTGGAGAGCAGGAATCCCGTCTGATGGGGGTTCTTGAAAAGAACCATTGTGATAGGATGGAGCGTAGCCGATCTCCAGGGGATAAGTCCGCCCCTGTGCTCCCACCATATCTATCTCAAGGATGAGGCGAAGCCGTCGCGTGAGTTCCAGCGGTGGCTGAACCCGAATCTGAGAGAGGTTGTCATGAAGGAGATTTCGAAATGGTGGAGCACCGATTTTATCTACCCCATCTCCGACTCCAAGTGGGTCAGCCCGTTGCATGTGGTGCCCAAGAAGACGGGCATCACTACAGTTGTCAGCGAGTCTGGAGAGGAGATCGCTACCCGGGTACCCACTTCTTGGCGGGTCTACGTGGATTACAGACGACTCAACCAGGCCACCAAGAAGGATTATTTCCCCCTACCCTGTATAGATCAGATCATTGAGAGACTGGTAGGGAAGAGCCACTATTGTTTTCTGGATGGGTACTCCAGCTACAACCAGATGCCCCCACTCCCGAGGACCAGACAAGACCACCTTCACCTGTCCCTTCGGCACATACGCCTTCAGACGTATGCCATTTGGGCTATGCAACGCCCCTGCGACTTTTCAGATATGCATGTTTTCGATCTTTTCGGACATGGTGGGGGAGTGCTTGGAGGTCTTCATGGATGATTTCTCGGTTTACGGCGATGGATTCGACTCCTGTCTTGACTGCCTAGACCGAGTCCTTCAGCGATGCATTGAGGTTCACCTTGTGCTATCTTGGGAGAAGAGTCACTTCATGATGACTCAAGGGACAGTGCTTGGTCATATCATCTCCAACAGGGGCATGGAGGTTGATCCGGCCAAGGTAGATGTCATTAGAAAACTCGCACCGCCGTCCAACTTGCGGCAGTTACGGTCTTTTTTGGGGCACGTCGGTTTCTACCGATGCTTCATTCATGATTTCAGTAGGATTTCCTGACCATTGACTGATCTGCTGACGAAAGACACCGAGTTCCTTGTCGATGACAAGTGTCTTTCGTCTTTTGAGACTCTCAAAAGATGTGTTTTTGAGGCTCCTGTTCTCCAGCTGCCTGATTGGTCTCGCCCATTCGAGATCATGATGGATGCCTCTGATTTTGCCGTAGGGGCCGTGCTGGGATAGAGGAGGGATGGAGTCCCATTTTCCATTCACTGCGCTAGCCGTACATTGGATTCCGCGTAGCGGAACTACATAGTTACTGAGAAGGAGATGCTAGCCGTAGTTTTTGCCCTGGATAAGTTCAGATAATATATTATTGGATCTAGAGTGACCTTATACACTGATCATACCGCCATCAGGTACCTCATGGCAAAGAAGGATGCCAAGGACAGATTGACTAGATAGATCCTTCTACTCCATGAGTTTGACATAGAGATTAAGGATAAGCCTGGAGTTAAGAATGTGGTGGCGGATCATCGCTCCTGATTAGAGCATCTTGAGGATTCTGAGCAGACTGAGCCTATATGTGAGACCTTCCCAGACGAGGCGATCCTTGTTATCGCCTCTCTCCCGTGGTACGCCGATATTGTGAACTTTCTTGTTGCTAAGAAAGTTCCACAAGATTGGCCCAGGCAGAGGCTTGAGACCTTCCTCGCGAAGGCCAAGTCCTACCACTGGGAGGATCCCATCCTTTACCATGAAGGAGGGCATAGTGTCTGGCGTAGGTGCATTCCTCAGGAGGAGCACCATAGCATCCTCACTTACTGCCACAAGCTTGAGGCAGGAGGACATCACTCTTGGATTAGAACGGCAAAGAAAGTGCTCCAATCCGGCCTATGGTGGCCTATTCTCTTCACGGACTCTGATGAGTTCGTGAAGAGGTGTACTTACTGTAAGAGGATGGGCACTTGTGGATAGCGTGATATGATGCCGATGCAGCCCATTCACTTCTGTGAGGTTTTTGATGCATGGGGCATCGATTTCATGGGTCCATTCTCTAAGAGTCAGGGATTCGAGTAAATTCTGTTGGCCGTGGATTATTTGAGTCGTTGGGTTGAGGCCATCCCCACCCGAACCGCAGATGCTAGGACTGTTTGCAGATTTTTGAGGAGACAGATCATTACACGGTTCGGGGTACCTCGAGTGTTGATATCTGACGGGGGGTCTCATTTCGTCAATGACCAGGTGAAGGCCCTTGCTAGAGAGTTCGGCATAGACCATCGAGTTGCCACTCCATACCATCCTCAAACAAATGGTCTAGCCGAAGTGTCGAACAGGGAGATCAAGACTATATTGCAGAAAGTCGTCCGCCCTGATCGAAAGGATTGGTCACAGCTTTTGGACTCGGTCTTGTGGGCATATCAGACGTCATTAGAGACACCATTGGGCACATCTCCCTTTCGCCTCGTTTATGGCAAGCCGTGCCATTTACTTGTTGAGCTGAGACACAAGTCACTTTGGGCAGTCACAGATATACTTTCGGATCCAGATAGTGTAGGAGACCAGAGGAGGGCAGAGTTAGAAACCTTGGAGGAGCTTCGTGATATCGCCTTCTCAAACAACCTATAGTAAAAGGAGAGAGTGAAGGAGTGACATGATTCTCATATCAGCCACAAGCATTTTGAGCCAGGACAGAGAGTATGGTTGTTTGATGCTAGGCTTTGTCTATTTCCAGGGAAGCTACAGAGCAAATGGAAGGGATTGTATCTAGTGAGAAAGGTACATGACAATGGGAATATTGATATATCTGAGTTGTCTTCTGAGAGTACTTTTCGAATGAACGGCCAGCGGCTCAAGTCATTTCTAGATCATGAGCCGTGGGTCGTTGATGTTGCCCCTATTCATTTTGCGTGAGATGTGGTCTCTTGACTCACATCTATTGCATCTCACGCCTGATTATCACTGTTCTCCCGACTTGTATAGATCCAGTTGTCCTTATCATTCCATTCTTTAGTCCCACATCCCTTTTCTCATCCTTTGATTATGTTATACTTAGGGTGTACTTTACCCTAAGTATGGGGGGATGTAGGACTCTCGGGTATTTCTTTTGATTCATTTTTACCCCTGTTTTTGTTGCCTATATTTAGGGATATTTTACCCTAAGTATAGGGGGGTAGACCCGGTACATTCTTCACTCAGTTTTCCCTTTGTGTACAGCCTGCTATACTTAGGATTATTGGATCCTAAGTATAGGGGGAAAAGCCGAGGTTCTCTTGATTTCTATTCTTTCATTCATCTTTGTGAATAGCCTTCCTTTTCACTTACCTATACTAAGCACGAGTTATGTCTTCTTCATCGCTCTTGACTCTGAGGACATCGTTCGAGCTAAGTATAGGGGGTGTGTATATATTTCATATATACTTTAGCCATAACTCGTACTTTTTGAGAGTGCGTTAATAAATAAAAATGGATAAAAACCCAAAATCCATAAAAATTAAAAACAATTCTTGTAAATAATCATTCTTTTATTTGCACATACATAGCTATTGTACAAATTATTTTTGTAAAAATGTTTTCAAAATCTTTTTGTGTAAATGTTGTGTAAATATGTGTATATCAAAACTATGTATATAGTACAAAATTTTTCCAAAATGTTTTGAAAATCAAAAGTTTGCAAAAACATTGTGTAAATTTGTGAATATTTTGCAAAATTTGCATTCATGCACACATCCATGATTTCAAAACATTTTTCAAAAATTTTGCATGTTTGTAAATATTGTGTAAATAGCATCTTTGTATACTTGTATATAGTTTTTCCTGGATTATAGTTGACATTTAAACTAGCCTGGAATTAAATTGGGAAATGGAGCTTGATTAAGATCTTAATCCACCTAATTCTAAGAGGAACCTTATAGGGCTTAGGGTTAAGGCTTTTCAGGTCCATGGTGACTTAATTCTTTGACTCCACTAGGCTATGATCACATGTCATCTCAATGAGCCTAAGTAGAGCACTTAACAACACACACATGACTCATATAGACAATGGCTTTACTTGGACCCACACTTAGCACAGAGCTCTCTACGGATGAGGTGGTGAGGAGGCGGTCTTCCTTGACTTGGGGTTGCATATGAGGGTAGTACTTCTAGGCGGAACCTCTCTTCTTCTTTTAGTGAAGGAAGTGCTTCTCAACTTGGTCTGGTTGCCATGAGGTCTAACGACAGGAGTTGTGGGTTGCAATGATGCTTCAAAAGAGGGATAGTCTACTAGCTCAAGAGGAAAAACTCCTTATGTACATATGCTGCACAATGTAAATATGTTGTATATATACACTTAAAAAAATGCAAAAAGAAAATAACTCCAAAAAAGTGGTGGGTCTGATAGAAAATGATAATCCCACCAGAATATGTATATAGTGCAAATAAGCAAAGCTTGAGACTTATGGTTCCATCGTATGTAGCTTGCAGCAGGGAGACTTAGCTACACTGGTTGAGCTCCCAAGGATACATGGCTACACTAGCCATGGTCTATTCTCTTCTTCCCCCTTTTTTTGAGCCGGTTGAACTTGAACTTATAAGGGAATACCCCGCTCCTTGAGGAAAGAGTGACCAGACTAGGGTCATAGAGTTACCTTGTTGGGGAGGGTTGTCAAGTCACTACTTCTGAGGTGGAGAGCTAAACCTCACATACACTATACAAGGAAAGATTCATAGTCTTCAGGGTTTGTGTATGTAGACTTGTTCTGATCTGGATTGTTGAGGAGTCTTGATTATAGATTAGTGGATCTTAGAGGCTGTTGAGTTTTAAACTTAAGTCCAAATAAGGTTCCGACACATTAATAATCCAAAGATCTGATCGAGCTCCATATTTCAAATTAATGAAGGCAAGTTTAATTATCAGCATTAATCCATGCATATTCTCCTCTTTTTTCTTTTTCTTTTTCACTTCTTTTTCAAATAAGTGTTTGCTAAGGGACTAGCAAAGTTAAGTATAGGGGGTGATAAATACCCATTCATCACTCTTTATTCTTTTATTTTAGCTACAAAACCCATGCGAAACACATGTATATTCCTGTAAATAACAATAATTGTCAAAAAGCATGCATTATGTAATTATGAATAATTAGCATGTTTTTGTGCATAAATAAAAGAATAAAGAAATAAAAGAAAAAGAGGGAGATATTTAGAATAAATATTGAGCGACCTAATCCCAAGGGAGGGCTCAGCATGGGCCTGACCGCATAAAAACCCAAGTAGAGAGAGATAAGGAAGCTCATATGTGTATATATATACCTGTAAATAAAATAAAAATATTTTCCTCTAAATAAAAAATAAAAATGGGTTTGTATTTATATGTATATATTTGTAAATATAAAATTAAAACAAAAATGAGAAAATTAAAAAGAAATTAAAAATCCCTTCATCATTGTATAAAAGCCATGTGTATATAAACCACATATGTATTTATTTCACCCTTGTAAATAAATAATAAAAATAAAATAAAAATGCCTTTTTATTCCAAATTTTACTCTATTAATAAATAAAATATAAAATTGGAATAAAATGTACAAAAATAAAGAATTAAAAATCAAAAATAAAAAATACAATATTGTATATACATGTATATAATAATACTATTTTGTAAATACCTAGTTTTTATTTCAAAAAAATAAAAAAAAATCACTAAAAAATAGTTTAAAATAAATAAACATTTTTCATGTTTTGTGTTTTTCGAAAATAAGCCAATTGCTATTTTAAAATGAATTTCTAAATAATTATGACGTGGTTGCATCTGGTTGGTCCACAGGGGAATGTTGACCCCCGGTCAACTCTCCCCCCAGGACCACCAAACCGGGGTGGGTTTTGGGGATCTGAGCTCAGATATTCTCTCCCGACCTTCACCTTCTCGGACCCCTAGCCATATAAAGCTTCAGCTCCGGCCACTTTTTCATTTCATCTTTGGCTCTGCCTTCCCATCCCAGGATCTCCACTACCTTCCCTAGAGTGACAGCTAGTCGCGGGCCGTGTTGCAGTGAGGAGGAGGTGTCCCAGTCACTGATCCGGCAGCTCATCATCGTCGTGCGCCGCCCAGGAGCAGCGCTCGAGCCTCAGGCCTCGACGTCCCTCGAGGAAAAGACCAGGAGCTCCAGGAGCTCTTCCACAGTCGACCTCAAGCATCCGGTAAGCCTGATTCTTCCTATGTTTCTCTAATTTTTGATTTCGCCCAAATCTATCGTTCACCGTCTTCCATCGATTCCGATCACCCCGTCCATCTATCTCATCGATTGACCTGACCATCATCTCTGCCATTCTCCCCTGCACGTTCTATGCCCCTTCGTCCAACCCAGTTCGCCTCGGAACTGGGAGTCGATCTCCTTCATTGTCGCATCGTCGGAGATCCTTCGCCCCGACGCGTCGACCACCCATCTCGCCTCTAACCGGGTCGAGGAACTTTGCCCTCGACCCAATAGAGTGTTCTGATACTTTTCAGGTCATGAAAGGCCCATCTGAGGGCCTAAGCATCCAGAGACAGCATCTCCAGGCCACCGCCATTGCCGGAGCTCCTCGGAGAGGTGCATCTGCTGCGGGACGTCGCGGCGGACCTGTTCCGCATTGTAGCAGCAGCAGAGGAGGTCCACTGTGCGAGTTCTGGGACGGTGAAGTTCGCCGGCCATCTGTTCTTGGAGGACCCTCCAGAGCCGTCCATTCACCTCTCGCCGTGCCAGATTACATCAGGATCGTTTGATCAAGGCGAAGAAGAGGCCCTACCAGCCACCGTCCGATCGACACATGGCCTCTTCTCTGCCATCTATCCAGCGAAGGGTAGCCCTCGATCCTTCACCGTCAGATAGCATACGTGGCGAGCCCTCCACCGTCCGATCATCTCTGAATTCCTTCGTTGAGGAGAATCGCCCTACAGCCGTTGGATACACCACGTGGCGCATCCTCCGCCCTCGGATCATAAGTGGGGTAATTCCACTTAGGCCCCCTCCTGTTTTGCATTTTCATTTTAGTCCTGTAAATATTTTCAGTAGTTATTTTTAGTTTGGTAAAATTGCATAGAAGACCTGGATGTTTTTAGTAATTGCATTTCTACCCCTGTATATGTTGGACACGTGCATCGTCACGTGATGTTTTGGTAAATTTGCATACTGTGGGCTTGTAGTTTCTGGTTTTTAATGAATGAGAAATACTTTCTATTAATTGCACTTATTCCCCTGTGAATGGTTTATTTAGACATGTGTTGAATTTATTGGGCTTTTTACGACTTAGCCCCTGGACTTTTAGCACCTGTTGCTAATAATTCTGGGGACTTAAGTTTCTTTACATTTGGGTCCCTCAGTGCCCAGAACACGTGCCTGACGCGTGGGAATCTGGTATTTTTGCACGAGGACCCCCCAGAGTTCTGATGGTGTTACGTTTTGGCCCCAAAAGATATTTTTATTACGAACAGGTCCCTATGCACTATGGGCTCCAGTTTGTTTTAAATAAAATATCAATATTCATCCAAATTGACTGAAAATTGGATACGTGGCTCCTGCTACTGTGTAGAATTTTCACCAATTTTTGGGAAAATTTTTTAGCCCTTTTATTATTTTTAAAAATTCAAAACTCTTAATTTTCTACCTGTTCAGATTATAAATTCCCAAAAAAATATAAAAACCTCTATAAAAATTACAAAAAATAAGATTTTGTGTGTTTTTTTGTCTTTGATTTTCTATCAATTTTTTGTCATTTTTGGATTCGTAAAAACTATAAAAATTGAAAAACCCCTAAATGCCCATAAAAATTCTAAAAATTAATAGAAAAACCACAAATTAATAAACCCTCTTCCTGATTTTTCCTTTTTATTTCTATTTTCCATGAAAAATACCTCCAGGTTTTGATAGGGCCATTTTATATTTTATTTTGGCCCTTGAAGCCTGGCTGGACAGTGTTCATTGGTTTCAGCCTTATTTTATTTTTAGAAAATTTCCTAAAAACCAAAAAATTCTCAAAAATTCATTAAAAACGGTAACAAATATAAAAATCATAAAAATATTTTGTTGGAATTTTTGGACTATTTTTGAGTAATTAAATAATTGATTAAAGTTGTGTGTTTTTTTGTTTTCTTATTCTCTTTATTATTAAAAATCCAAAAAAATTATAAAAATATTAAAAATCCACCAAAAAATATTTATTTATATTTTCTTTATTTTTAGACTACTTCGTAGGCCGCAAGGCCAATCCGCGCTCCCTGAGTCTGACCCTGGGTGCTATACCAGGCTAATCTCATAGCCAGGGCCACTATTTGCTTTTATTGATTTTCGTATTTGATTGGTGGTCTGTCTTTCATTTTTTCTTGTTGAGCTGAGATATCTCCGAGATCCGGGTCGCAACGACCCTAGTTTTATTTTATTCACCCGAGTCTCGATGATTTTTTTGGGTCATCAACCACCTGAAAGGTATGGATTCTATGTGTTAGGAGAGACTGACAATGATCCTACTTCATTTGATGAAGCGCTCACGGATCATGACATGAATAGATGGATGTTAGCAATGAAGTCAGAGATTGACTCCATGCATAAGAATGGTGTATGGAACCTAGAGGATCCACCTGAATGGATAAAACCTATAGGGTGTAAATGGATCTTCAAGAGGAAAAGGGGACCTGATGGGAAAGTAGAGACTTTCAAGGCACAATCGTGGCCAAAGGCTATCACACAGAGAGAAGGCATCGACTATGATGAGACATTATCTCATGTAGCTATGCTTAAGTCCATCAGGACACTACTAGCTATAGCTGCATATCTTGACTATGACATCTGGCTGATGGACGTCAGGACGACTTCCGTCAATGGATTCCTCGAGGAGGATATCTATATGGAGCAGCCCCAGGGCTTCATAACCAAGTAAGGTAAAATACGCAAGCTGAAGAAATTCATCTATGGGCTTAAACAAGCTTCTCCTAGCTGGAACATCAGATTTGACGAAACTATAAAGAGTTATGATTTTGTGCAGAATCCTGATGAACCTTGTGTATACAAGAAGCTTAGTGGGAGCGTCATTGTGTTCATCATACTTTACGTAGATGGCATCCTTTTCATTGGGAATGATACAGGGATGATGACCAGTGTTAAGATTTGGCTATCGCATACCTTCGAGATGAAAGATCTTGGAGAAGCCTCTTACATCTTAGGTAACAAGCTGTTCATAAACCGAGAAAAGAGGATATTGGGATTATTACAACATGGGTACATTAAGAAGATTCTTGAACATTTCCGTATGGATAGTTCTAAGAAAGGTTTCCTGCCCTTGAGTCATGGTATACACCTGTCTAAAGGGATGGCTCCTCAAACTGTTGAGGAAAATAAGGCCTTGGCTGGATGCCCTTATGCATCAGGTGTAGGAAGCTTAATGTACGCCATGATGTATACAAGGTCGGATATATGCCATGCAGTAGGAGTGGTAAGTCGTTACTAGTCCTGCTATGGAGAACAACACTGGAATGTAGTGAAGAGCATTTTAAGTATCTAAGACGGGCGTAAGATGTCTATGGAGATGGTGATCTCCAAGTTTTGGGATATACAGATTCAGACTTCCAGTCGGATATAGATGATCAAAAGTCGACATCAGGGTTTGTGTTCCTATTGAACGATGGTGTTATGAGCTGGAGAAGCAAGAAGCAAGATACTACAGCAGATTCAACAATAGAAGCTTAATACATTGCCGCATTGGATGCTGCAAAGGAGGCGGTGTGGTTGCGCAGGTTCATCCTGGAACTTGGCGTAGTTTCCTCTGATACTCCCATCTTGTTACTCTGTGATAACTTGGGAGCCATTGCCTAAGTGAAGGAACCTAGATGGCATCAAAAGAGCAAGCACGTGGAAACGAAATACCACATCATTCGGGAGATTCAAAAGCGTGGTGACATCATCATCACCAAGGTGTCCTCTGCCAACAACGTTGTTGATCCCCTTACCAAACCTCTGACAAATATAATTTTCAACCAACATATAATGAGTATGGGTTTAAGGGTTGTACCTGAATGGTTCTGAGGGCTAGTAAAAGATTGTTAGCCATGTGAGCCCAAGGCGAACCATTCCAACAATAAATGTTATTCTAATGTTTGATTTATCAATAAAAGTTATTGATTTGTTTTCACTCCCTTTCTGAGATTAAGAGAATGAATGCACTATAAGGTCCCTTTGTACAATTAGGGTTATGTACCATGGCCATCTTAATAATCATACAATTGTTGATTCAATAATAGAATCATAGAGGTTGATGTTTGGATGAATATGTAAGGAATTAGATTGAGGACTCATCAATGATTATTAATAGATGATCTCCAGCCTGAGTAGGAGATGGCAATCCTTTCTCATATAGGTTGATATCTGACAGACCTTTTGATGCAGGTCCTCTGTATGGGAATAGAGATTTGGAGGTGTCAGATTAGTAAGGTCAAAGAGTTGACTTAACAAGATCGAGATAACCAAAGTCCTATATCGTATACAGTCGTGATACATGCACACATCCTTTGACTGGAGACAAATGTGTTACTATATGTCTGAGTATGTACATTTGGCAGACCAATAGGTTGATGACCTAACCAAGATCTATACACCGGCGAGTTGGTGTGCATGTAAGGGCATATGAGTAATACGATCTCTCAAAGGGATCATACAGGTTCACTACTGAACTGGAAGACATGAGCTCACTCATGAGGTATTGGGACCGATCGAATTCCATGCATGATCGTCGTGCTTTAGAAGCATGACAAGAATTTGTACGTATAATATATGCTATTGGAAAGCATATGATCGATACCAAATCCCAATGACCAAGATAGAGAAACTTGATGGTGAAACCCTGGAGATGACAATGTAAAATTGATCTATGACTTTGGATTCATCATAGGTCTTCTAGTATGTAGGATGTACATGTATTAGGAATACCTGAGGGTGATGTGATCATAAACGATTGTAAAACCATGACGCTTCCATTCTAAGGGAGTGATGAAACTGGTCTGGATTTTAGTGACTCCTCTCAATAGAGAAGTAATCTGATCTTGGTCCAAGTGTTGGACATTGATCTGAATGAGATTTGGATGCAATGAGAAGATTAGATTTGCGGCCTTGATTAAATCAAGCATCTATGAGAGGTCCGTGAGATATAGATTTGAGATGTGATCTCAATATCCAAGTCACTATACATGAAATAATACAATCGCCCTGTCCTTATCTCCAATTATTTGCAGAGAAAGCGTACTATTCTTGAAAGAGTTCAATAATAATTCTAAAGTTGAATTATATCTAAGCATTAAAATATAGAAAATTAAATATGATTTAATAATCATGATACAGTGAATTTGATTCACACTATCTTAATGCATGACAATGACTATCCAATGTAATTAAATGTGATTTGATTATTGTGGATATGGATAATGTGGATAGCACTATCCAATTATCCATGTATATTATAAATACGATTTATAATATATTAGAGAGAGAGACCTATGTGATTTATATTTGTTGATTAATTTTTAATGTGAATTGGATTCACATTGAATGATTAGTTGAAAATATAATTACATTTAATTTTGGGTTGTGAATGAGATTCACATAATTTCAATGGCTTAATTGAAATTTTTCAAAATATAATTGTGAACTATTTTTTGTGAAAAATATTTACAACAAGCGTTTTTGTAAATTAAGGAGATATCATGAGATAATGAGATCTCATGATAATAAGAGGAGATAGACCCATTCCACTCAAGAAGAGTGGATGGCTACAACTCTCCATGTGGAGAAGAGTAGTCGTTCCCCCTCTTTTAGGGAAAGAGGTTGGTCTCCTCATTATCTCATCTCTAGTCTAAGGTGGTTTAATTTTTAATTAACTTTGTTGATATATCAATGGAAATTAATTTAAATTATATCATTTGATGTTGTGTTTTTACAACAACATCCTAGCCATTGAAAGAAACACAAATCAATCTCATCCATTAATTATGTGTTGTCCATGGATTGGGATCCATGGACTCCCAAAATCCTATATAAGAAGAGGCACCCTTTGCTCTTTGAGTTACGCAATCTCGGTGACATCTTTCTCTCTCTCTCTCTCCCTCTCATTCTCATGCATACTCCCTCTCTTCTCTCTTTGAGTAGCCGTCCACTCTCATAAAAGGAGAATGTTGCCTTCATCATCGTGCCCACTTCGATGACTCTTGGATCTCCGTCTTCTTTGGTGCATGGCACTCGTGACGAAGGCATTTTATCTCGTAAGACGAGATCAGAAGATCTATCGCTTGGATCAACAACTTGGATTGCGAGAAGCACGCGACCCATCCCCGTGCTTGCAAGTGTCTCCTCCGACGGATCGGACTTGAGACAGGAGGTCTCTTCGCTTAGAGGCTTGATTGCAACCACACTCCAAGAGGTATTTCTAAATATTTTATGTGGTTACATGAAACAATCCAAGAAATATTCTTGGATCATGTGGTCTCATCATTTAAATTTTTTAAAATTCTGCTGCACCGAGCAACTAGTGTGACTACTCACTCTTGATCGTATAGTATATGATCATCACGCTTCCGTGATGCGCTTGAAGATCATCCCATATCCTTCAAGCAGGAACACCGAAGTTGGTGTCCATGGGTGCACCTCCACCCGCCTTTGACCGTCGCGGACTTCAGGGGTTCTCCCTCTGTCATAGGGAAGCTCACTTTGGCTGAGGCTACAGGTTTCGGGGGTGGAAGATGACTAAAGTATCGAGGAGGAACGGAGGTCGTTATTTTTGCGAAGCACCCTTTTGACCAGATCAAAACAAGAAATCGAGCATATGTACAAGGGATTAGATGGTTTGGCATGAATCGATGATGATCGTGGAAAAAATCCTATGAAGGGATCGATCATGAAAGATGGGTAGATCAGCCGGAAAAATGGCAAGAAAAGGAGGACAAAGACTGTTCTGACGCCCAGGTATTCAGACGGGACAGTTGACTAGAGGTCAACAGTCCCCGCGATGGGATTGGTCCACGTCAGTCGAATAAAGACAAAATAGGGGGTTTTATTAAAAAATAATTAATTGAAAAAAATAAATGATTTTATTATTTTTCGAGTATACAATAAAAAATGTTTATTATTTAATGTAGTATTTCATTATAATTTTTATTTATTTTTTGGCTTTATTTATTAGTAGTTAATTTTTAATAGTGTATTTATAGGTACATTTGCCTATATTTTGTACATTTTTATTTTGTATATTATATTTTATTATTTATTCTTTATTTTATAAATTTATAACCCTTTTTGAGTATAAATATGTTTTTATTATGTTTTTATGATGTAATTTGTACATTAAATAAATAGATATGTATATTTTATAGTTATTATTATAGATATTTTACCTATGTTTTTTATACATCTTTTTATATATTTTGTTGGATTTTATTTTGGTTTATATTTTTAATAAAATATAGATAGTACTTACACTATTACAAAAATATAAAGAATAAATAATAAAACAACGAAATCCACTTTTATTTATATACAAGTTATAACATAGGTATTTTGCCTATATTATCACATAGACTTATTTTATTTTTCTTTTTGGTTTAATTTTAATTTCAATATGCGCATATGTTATAAATAATAATTACAAAATTATAAAAATATAAATTTCTAAAAATAATGAAGGATGAATAGAATGAAAATTGTAATCATGTATAACGTACAATGAGGGTCAAGAACCTAACTTTCACACAGTAACTCCAAAAAATATGAAACCACCACCATTAAATAGCTTGTGAAAGTTATACAATTAGAGGTGATTTTGATATGTTTTGAGTTTTTATTTGAAAGATATGGGTATGGGAAGTTGGGTTTTTGGCTTTTTATTTTTCATATAAAATGAACACTGTGTATTATTTTTGTACAAACTTAATTTTGTATTTTTATTCACATTATTATCTACAACTTTTATGTACAGAGTTTCTTTATTTGATGAATAAATAATGAAGAATAAAAAGGTGCCAAAAATGCATAAATAATGAATAAAAGAATTAGGGTTTTATTCGATTTCTGGCCCTTATCTCCCTCTACTTTATTCCTTGTTGATCAACTCAATCCTTGACTTGGTCTCGAGGTTCAGGGTCATAAAATATCTTCGATATTTTATTTTTTTTATTTTCTTCTCTTTATTCTATAAATTTAGCATTAAAAACCATGTTTTTTATACAAATATTGCAATAACGAATGAATGCTATTTTGTACAAATAAATGTTATTTATATGCATTAGCTAGGGTTTTTAATTCCAAAATGATAGAATCGAGATGATGAAATGGAGATTCATCAATATCTTCTTTTGTTTTATTTCCTTCCATCTCCCCTTTTGCTAATTCACCCCATTCCTTGTGTTTGCCTTGCTTAAGATGTGCTTTGTCCTAAGTATGTGGGGATAGATAAGCTGAGTGTTCATTCTTCATTCTGTTTCATCACTCTAGTTGTTACCTATACTTAGGGATTTTTTACCATAAGTATAGGGGGAGTGATGCGTGCATTCTCCCCCCATATATTTTCTTTTTATTGGATCCTTATCTTGATGCCCCTGACTATGTCCTTTCTCTCTCTATACTTAGGGATGTCTTACCCTAAGTATAGGGGGAGAAAAACTTAGTTGTGATATGTTCATCCCCGCCCTCAACCCTCCCTCGATGTAGAATATAGTCTGATATGCTTAGGATTATTTTATCCTAACTATAGGGGGAATGGTTGACTTCTCATTCATTTATTTCTTTCATTACTTGTTCCATCATCGTTGTATAGGCTTTTCTATGCTCAGTATGAGTTATGTCTTCTCTTTGTCTCTCTGATCGACGAGTACATAACTTAAGCTAAGTGTAGGAGGTCGTATATACTCCGTATATACTTTGTCCATAACTCATACGTTCATATTTTCAATAAGTATGGCTAAAATATAATTAATTACCCATGTATACAATTCACAAATTTATTTTTATATACTGATTAGTAAATCTGATTGAAAATATTTTTTTGCAAAATATTTGAAAAATAGTTTGAAAATCTTTTTGAAAAATCTTTTGAAAACTATTTGGGAAATGTTTTGTTAAAAATTTTCAACCTTTGTAAAAATGTTTTATTTGTAATTATTTTTTGTTTGAAATGAAATGTTTTGAAAATCTATTTGCAAATGGTATGGAAAATAATTGCAAAAGTATTTTGAAAACTCTATAGAGGCTGTCTGAAAAATGTTTACAAAATGGTTTTCATGTTTTGGAAAAGATTTTAAAAATTACTTGTTAAATTCATTTGTATAATAAATTTATCAAAATATTTGTATAATCTTTTCAAATTGTTTTGAGAACTATGTATATAATTCAATCAAATAAATATTCTTTACAAACCTATAAATACCTTGTGAAAATCTTTCACCCTAATTCTTGTAAATAAAAAATGCACTCCCGTGTACATATATGTACAAATCCCCTTTGTTCTAAAAACCTATTTATTCTAAAAAACCTTTAAAATTTTGCAAAATTAAAAATCCCAAAAATATTTGCAAAACCTTTTCAAAAATTGCATAAAAATGCAAACCTTTTCGAAAATCCAAAAAAGATTAAAATCATAAAATTGTATCACAAAAATATATTCTGCATTGTGCATAATATTTGCATTTTTTGGATTGAGTTTGATATTTGAAGAAGTCTAAATAAAATCTGAAGATTGGAGCTTGGTTGGACCTTAAATCTACTTAATCACAAGAATCTTATAGAAACTGGAATTAAGATATTGCAGGTCGGCTAGACTTAATTCTTTGAGATTACGAGACTGGGCTCAGTGTCGTCTTGGCTGCCTTAGTAGAGTATTTTGAAACATATGCTTGGCTCTTGTTGATAATGACCTACCTTGCACACCTGCGCCTTACACTTTGCTCACCTCAATTTAAGTGGTAGAGGGGTGGATTTGCTGGCATGAGATACAAGCCAATAAAAATATCAGAACTCAAACATTTGTGGCCATTGTACCCCAACCCGATCTAGTGGAGACGAGGTCTAAAGATCGAAGTTGTGGGTTACAATAATGCTTCAAAAGAGTAATAGTCGACTGGCTTAATAAGAAAAAGTCCATATGTAATATTCTTGTATATAGTATTCAAAAAAATGCAAAAATCAAAAACTCCAAAAAAGTGGGCATGCCTGGATGAAAAATAAAATGCATGTCGGAGCATGTATATAGACATATATTCTGGTAAGCAAGCGTGATCTTCAAATTCAAATATTTATGAGCCTACAGTCGGATGACTTGGCTACACGGGTCAAGCATCCTAGGATAGGTAGCTACACTGGCTATCGTCCATTCTTCTATGTACCTCCTCTTCTTGAGCTAGTTGTACTTGAACTTACAAGGGAATACCCCTCTTCTCGAGGAAAGAGTTGCTGGATTGGGGAAGTGGGTCACCACGCTAGAGAGGACTAACTTTTACCGCCTCACTCGAGGAGAGCTACATATCACGCACGTTGTCCAAGATAGATTCAAAATCATAAGGGTTTGCGTATGAGTTGACTTATTCTGACCAGGCTATTGAGGAGACATGAGGAGTGCTTTGTGATTCACAAAGGTTGTTGTGTATCAAATCAGTTTCCCAATAAGGTTACGACCACACCTAAAATCCAAAGGTCCAGCTTAAGCTCCAAACTTTGATTTTATGAAGACATGTTTGAATGTTAAAATCAATCCAATTTCTTTCGTTTTCTTTTCTTTGTTTTTATTTTCTGCACTTATTGCGTAAGTGTTTGCTAGGGACTAGCAAAGGCAAGTATGGGGGTAATGAATCTCCATTTCATCACCTTTAAACCCTAGCTAAATGCATGTAAATATCATTATTTTTTAGAAATTAACATTCATTATTTATTGTGTAGATATTGTATAAAATACATGGTTTAAAGCCAAAATAAAAGAATAAAGAAAAGGAAAATAAACAAATAAAATGCCAAAGGTATTTTATGACCTTACACCTCGATACCTAGGAATAATGATGATGGGATAGATAAGGAATAAAGTAGGGGGAGATAAGCGTAAAAACACAATAAAATCCTAGGTCATATTTCTTCAATAATCTATTTTTGGGACCTATTTTATTCTTTATTATTTATTCCTCAAATAAAGAAACTATATATTAAATTTGTAGATAAAAATACACAGAAAAATACAGAATTGATTTTACACAAAAATAATACACAGTGTACATTTTATACTCAGAATAAAATTCCAAAACACAAACTTCATGGCCCTGTATTTCCCACATATGAACTCAAAATGCACCAAAATCATATTTAATTGTATATAAGTTTTTATTGATTATTTAACAAAGGTGATTTCATTTAATTTGGAGTTAAGATGCACAAGTAAGGTTTTGGACCCCTATTGTACTATATACTAGAATAAAATATTAATTTTATCTATTCTTTATAATTTTTATAATTTGTAAATATTCTTTACAGCATATGTAAATATTTAGAATACAATAAAACCATAAAAAACACCAAAAAATACTATACTAAAATACATAGATGGATTACCTATATACTTATACCCATATAATTAATACCCCTATTTAATTATGTATAAAACTAAACTCGAAAAAATACAATAAAAATATATTTATGTTATTTAAATAAGTTATAAATATATAAATTGTGTATATAAAAGAATAAAATAAAAAAATAAAAATAAAATATACAAAACATATGTCATGTATAAAAATTGAGTCATAAAAATAAATAAGAATCATATTAAAGTACTACGGAAAATAATAAATAAATTTTATATTATAACATTTATTTTCATTTATTAATTTATATTTAATAATTTCTCTTTTTAGTCTATTTTGTCTTGTAGCGATCCTAGTTGGACCAATTACGTGGCTTGGACAGGTGACCTCAGGTCAACTGTCCAGCCTACTCTCTAACCTGGGCACATATTGCATTACCCCCTTTCTTCTCAAATTTCTACTTCATGATTCACTGCCCGATGTGGTTGACATCCTTCTTGAAAAATCTTGTCGACACATTGGCCCATCACGTGTGATGATCCACAACCTCATACCATCCTTGATTCACGTGGAAACCCTAGCCGAGGCCCTCCCATTCGTCACCTGTATATAGCCATCTCCTCACCATCCTCCAATTTTTGGTTCTACTTTATGCTTCCCCAGACCCCTCGGACTGCCTTGATGGCTCGAGCTAGGTGATAGCAAGCTCGTCGTGTGCTTTGCAGCGAGGAAGGAGGAGCAGAAGGGTGGCTCCCACCATCTCTAGCGACCCGCCACCGTAAGGTCCCTTCTTGCAGCTCCAGCTGCTTGAGAATTGCATTCTTAGCTTTTTAGTTAGAGCTTTAATCTTATGATTTCATTCCATGCTTTTATTTCATGCATTAACTATTTGTTTAGCCTAGATTTTAGGATTATGCTTTGTCGGAGCTCTCGAGATCCGACGACCTTTGTCTTACCATGCTCCATTGTTCCGGCTCGCCTTTCACCACCACTTTGTCCCCCTTATCGCTTCTCCACCCACTCAATCCATCAGAACATCCAGATCCACCCGGATTTAGATTTTTGAAGTCCACTTCCTCCTCCATTCATTGGACTTCGCTGGCATCTTCAATTCTACCTACAATCATCGCCAAATAACAGCCAAGACCTTCCCCTTTGCATCGTATTACTTTTGAAATCATATGAAGGTCATGAAGAGCTCGTTTGAGGGCAAAGCGATTCGAAGAACAACCGCCAAATGCCCTTGTGCTTCATTGAGTTCCAGGTCTGCCACCACTTGGATTTGGCCCATTGTCATATATTGTATATTTTGCATTGTAGTCTCTGTCTTTATTTTTAATTGCAATTATACCCTTGTTAGTTCAACAAATTTTGTGATTGTTTTTATTTTTAATAAATATTATCCATGATATAAATATCATACAAAAATAGAATTAGGTGCCTGTAAAAATCATACAAAAATAGAATTAGGTGCATGTTTGTATACACTTTTATGTTATATTTTTAGATTTGATTTTAGAATTTTACCAATTTATTAAAAATCAAAATAACACGGTTTTGTCCTTATTTGACTAAAAAATACTAAAACTTTATAAAACTGCATTTAAAAAGTCTAAAAAGTTAGAGTTCATTTATTATTGTATTTTGTAATTCCAGACCAAAAATCTATAAAAATAGAAAAAAAATAACTAAAAATAAAAAGGGTCTAAAATCTTTATAAAAAATATTAGAAAATCTTGTAAAAATCCAAAAATATTTATTTCTATCTATGAATTTTATTATATTTCTTTATTTATTTATTTATTATTAACTAAAAAAAGTTTTTCGAAAATTTTAACTCTGTTTAGTATTTTTAATTTCTAAAATAATTCGGCCTATTTATTTAATCCCTATTTTGGGATATTTTTGACTTTAAAAATATTTAGAAGTCAGTAAAAATCCCTAAAATCACAAAAATAGTAGAATAATTTATAAAACCCAAAAATATTTAATTCTGTAATTTTTGATATTTTTAGGTGTATTTAAAATTATATTACTCTATAATCTCTATATAGTTGTATATATTCTTATATTTTATTAAAAAGAAAAGGAAAATAAAAAATCAGAAAATATAAAATAATAAAAATATATATAAAATTAAAAATAATTAATAAATATAAAAATTAAAATCTATAAAAATATATAAAATTAAAAACCCACACAAAAAGATAATAAATACATTAGAGAAGGATAAATTTTTGGATTTAATTTCCCAATTTATCACGTTTTCTCCTTGTGTTCGACACTCTACATACTTCATTATACACACATTTTGTAGAGTTAAGTAAAATAAGTTTTAACTCCACACACTTTGCATTTCTTTATTCGTTTATTGTGGGTAAATAGTTATCTTAGTTCAGATTTCATGAGTGATCGCCTCAGCGACACTTTATCTTCGCTATTCTTTCAGTGAGGATATTTTAACCTCACAAAATCCTGACTAAAAAGTCCACGTGAACCAACCAGAAAAAAGGGAGGCAGAAATCATTTGTAAAATATATAGATAATAGTAAATGCATTAATTATTTTAGGGTATAAAATAAAAAATGTTTCTAATTTTATGTAGTATTTTATTTATTTTTTCAAGATTTATTAGAAGTTAATATTTACATGTATGATTAAAAGTAAATATACGTATTTATTGGATTTTTATTTTAAATTTGTATTATATATTTTATTATTATTTACAAATAATTTATATATTTTAGTTTATTTAATTACAGATTCATGTATTTTTATTTAATTTTTAAGAGTTTATCTATACACTTAATTAATTATGTGTGTCTTCTTTATATGTATACATCGGTATATTTCACCTATGTATAAAGTTAATTGATTTATTTTATTTTTATTTTAATGGTTTTAATTTATATTAACTATAAATATGTATTCCAAATAATATTTATATTTTTAAAAAAATATGATAAATTAAAAAATATAAAGAATAAATATATTGAATATAATATATAGGTATATTGCACAATAGGTGTCCAAAACCTAAATTTTGCATCTTAGCTCCAAATTAAATGAAACCACCTTCATTAAATAGATTATTAAAAGTTATATACAGTTGAAGGTGATTTGGTCATTTTGATACAGTATGGAGAAGATACATGTTTGTGAAGATTTTATTTTGACTTTTTATTTTGTATGTCCCAGGTACACTATGCATTTCTTGTGAAATTAATTTTATATTTTTATTGTATTTTTATATACAATAGTCATGTTGAGTGTTTTATTATTTGAAGTGTAAAAATACTAAAATAAAATATAACCCAAAAAATATTATTTGAGAAATTTAATTAGGGTGTGTTTGGTATGTGGGTTTAGGTGGGTTAAACTGGTAGCAGGTAACCCATTTTTGAGTTTTGGTGTTTGGATAGAGGATTAAACTGGTGGTGGGTTAATTGTGATATGATTGTATTGAAATTTGAAAAAGTGAGTAGTTATTGTGATGTGATTGTATTGGAGTTTGAAAAAGTGAGTAGAAGTGGAGTAGTTTATAATTTTTAGATGATATGATGGTATAATATATTATTTTTGATGGAAAAGATGGAATAAAATTAATTTATTTAATATATTAAAAAAGGGAAAATGTGGGACCCACTTGGAAAGAGAACCCGAACGACACCTTAGGGTTTTGTCTATGGTTTTCTATGTATTTTCTGTACAGCTTCTCTATCCTATCTCCCCCTACTTTATTCCTTGTCGACCAAGTCATTATGTTGACGAGGTCTCGGGGGCTAGGGTCATTCAGTGTCTTTGGCACTTCATTCTTTTTATTTTACTTCTTTATTTTTTTATTTTGGAATTAAATACGATAAATATTCAATATTTTATACAGTACTTTGTACAATTTACTGATTGTTTATTTTTGAAAATTAATGATATATGCATTCATTTAGCTAGGGAGTTAAGGCCAAAATGAAAGAATGATGAAATGGAGATTCTTCATGCGTGGATTATGGTAGCTTAATTGGGATAGTTAATGAATTAGATATGTGATTTGCAGAGAACCAAATGCTAAAAAATGGTGAATGTGGGGCGTTTATGCACTTGCAGAAGGGTTGGAGGCTTCTTGGAGAAGAAGATTGTGGTGCTCACACATGTCAGCACAACAAAATTCCAAGAGATGACATCATTTATAAATTATATAATAAATAATAAATAATATTATTTTGAAAAAGTATAAAAATGAAAAATATAGATAACTAAATTATCTAAATTATGATATATTATGCATATAGATAATGTATATTATGATACATAAATAAAATATTAATAATACAAATATAGTATATTATATAATCAAACTTGAATTTTTATTTGAATATTTCAATATATAAATTATTATTTTTATTTTTATTAATTTAGATAATAATAAATAGGACTTGTGTGAATTTTCTATAGATTTTAATAAAATAATTTGCATCGGTTAATAAATACATGCATGGACAATGTAGTTGATTTTTTTAATGTTTTTATGAGTTTGATTTATTTAAAAACATTAGATAAGAATTTTAATTTTGCATTTTAGTTTATAAATAAACTAAAATATCAAGAAGACATAAAAAATGGTTCAACTGATTTCACTTTAAATAGTCTCTACATAATAAATTAAATAAACTATAAACCTTTAGTGAGTAGGTCCAAAAACTGACCTTTTGTGAACAAACACCATTTTGGATGAAATCACTTTCATTATTTATAGAATTTTATATTTTGAACTTTAAATGTGAGTGGGGTGAATTTTGAATTCATATGGCGATGTAACGAGGTTCAAAAGTTGGGAAATTGACAATTTAGAGTTCTAATTACTTGACATATGTAGACATTGGATTTTTTTATTTATTTTGTATTTTTATACAAATTTTATCTAAACATAGGTGAAGGGTTCGGTGAGAAATATGTACATATATATCATGTTTAATTATGTGAAGAGAGTATACACAATAAACATATGTAATTAATGTGTTATGCATATTGTTCGTTATTTTTTTGGCTTTCTACCTTACCCCACCCTACTTAATTATTTGTCGACCAATTCATGTTGACTTTGTCTCAGGGGTTAGTTTATATAAACATATCTCATAGCTATATTTATATTTCTAAGTCATATTGTACAATATATACATATTTACACTCTGTCGTATTTTCTTTATTTTTATATTTTTAAAATTTCATTAATTTTATGCCCTTTTAGTGAATCTTTATTCATGAATATTATTTTGATAAAAAAGTGATTATTATTGCATACTTACATGTTTTTATTAAGGATTTTAAGATAAAATACGACAGAAATGTTAATGAATCACGAATTCATCACCTACTGGTCTTCTCGTTCAACTCCACTGAAAAGTTTTGATCATACGCCTCATAATATGCATGTTGAATATCACTTCCAGACTAATGAGCATCATTTTTTAAATGCAGTTGCAGCTTTAAATCTCTGTTACGCTTTACATTAATGAGCATGTTATTGCTTTCATTGTTTACAGGGAACACACTCCATCAATCACATTTTTTGGATGAGAGTGGTAGTATTAGCTCTTCTCATATGGAATTTGGAACTAGAAATGAGGACAATGAAGTGCAAAGAACTATACTTGAGCTCCTCAACCAACATGATGGGCTTGAAGCATACAAGGCAAAGTTATAAACAATTATGAGAGCTGGAGTGTATTTCATGGATTCCCCAAGGCCATAATTTGTTTCATCATGAATTATTTTTGGAGTTGATGTCCTTTAGTAAACCTGCAACCACGAAGAACAAGTAGCCCAGAACCCAACCTCCACATCGACGAGGAGAATCTTGAAACACGACCAAACTCCATCTTCGGGTGAGCCCATAAATGAGGCATCTTCTTTCCCCCAAGACCAACATCCGAACAATAACATACAATCATCTCCATCATGGGTTCTGAATGCCAAAAATCTCCATTGTTGTCGACCCACTACCTTCGCATGAGGATCACCGCTAGAAGCTCTACCATCGACAAGAATCACCACCTATAGAGGAGATAAAGTTTTTGCAGCTAGGGGGAAGGAGGGGGAGATTTTGTTCTAACCATTATATCCCTCTTAACCACACCATGATTTGATAAACTATAGTTATTTCAATTCTTTGACAATTAATCTGACAGAAGGGCACAACTGATAATGAAGCAAGAAGCCAAAGGCACAGTTGATAGTTCAAAAAAGGGAGGGGTATAACTGATATGATAATAGCAGAGGAGCACAAGTGATAAAAACCCAATAAGTTACAAAGTTGAGCTATTTTTTTCTTTATTTTTTCTTTATTTTATTTTTCTTTATCATTTTTGTTGTTTCTTAATAATAAGACATGCTTATTATATTTTTATATGGTTTAGAAATTTTATCTTGTTATCTTCTATATAATGTATTTTTTAGAATTTGACTTCCATAGGATTGTGTTAGCATAATTAGTTATGTGCTCATCAGGGTTCATTATTTCAAAAATTTCAATATACGATGGTCATTTCATTGATAGATATGCAAATAACTTGTGAATGACACAACATGAACCATCATGTCGCAACTTCATTCCTCTCTCGGAAAAACAATATGGTCAAAGTATTAAACAGAAAAGTAAAGACTATTCTTCAAAAGCTTATACTGTTAGAAATGAAGAACTAGTCCTAATTACTTGACCAAATTCCTTGTTCATATATAAGTGATTTCTTAATTGTAAGACCCCACTGGGTAATTTGTACCTTGATTTTATATAGTGAAAGCATCTCCCATCTCCTTTCATCTAATCAGCTCCTAGATTCAACTCGTTGGGTCTTTGCTAATCGATCCAATTTAGCGATTTCACTAACTTCTGGGATACTTATTTTGTTAAGTCTTGAAGCAAATCATCCACGCTACTTGACAAGCTCTTTAATAGAAGAAGCTATTTATTTTCAGCCCGACGCTTCTTCTTTTTTGACCACTCGGCTCCCTCCTCAGCCTCTTAGAAGACCGACTACAATTCTCCATAACGACTTATCTAGGGAAAAGTACCATTTGCAAGTAGAATTAGTGTACAAATCATTTGACATAATCAACTAATTCACTTGAACCTCCATTAAACCATACACACGAGAAAAAAAGAGCTAAATAGTGAATTGAGATAAAAATGATGCATTTGAAAACAATAAGATTTGAAAGGACAAAGACAATGATGGCATGATAAGCATATAAACCATAAAAAAATTCAAAAATAACTGAAGAGTAATGCCATATCAATAAATCTACCAATTATGGAACTAGTTTTGTACTTCAAACCCACGACAAATACCATAATTGATGCAATATCACTAGCAACATAATGTATTAGCAATTATCGGTTTCCTTATCATCAAATTTTGTAATGCTAATTTGATTTCTTTATTACAAAAGCAAGAAGAATATTCAACCGAGCTGTATATAGGAAAAATAATTCCTCATATGCATCTGTAAAAGTTATCTGGTTAAGTACAGTATCTCTGCTGCTTCCACAAGGGACAACTTTGTTTGAAGATGATTTTAGAGGCAACTAAAACTTAATATACCCAAGTCTTCTCTCAGGAGGAAACTAAATCCCATGTATTAAGCCATCTTCTTAGGAGACAACTAATACACTAAACCAACAGCCTCCTAAGGAGGCAGTTCTTTGGGGAGATGAGCAACAAGCTCTTGACTACCATTGTTCTATAAGAGTGAATGGCATCAGCTCTATAAAAAATTCCCATCACAGTCATATATGGTTTTGTTTTCAAGCAAGTGAATCATTTGTTTAACACAATTTTGAAGAAAAATGTCAATCCAAAACGCCATTCAAATCACTAAAAACACCACTAATTTTCCATACTTGAGTCTTTAATATAAGTAAACTATTACTCCTTTACTATTTGTGCCTCCATACACAATTATAAATTCTTAGATGGAGCCCAATCGGGACTAATTTTTGATGTTCAACAGTTGATTGGGCTTCCATATTGGGGCCCTATAAGATCTGGTCGGGGTCTTAAATTATATTATGACCGGCTCCGACTGTGACCAATAATCAAATTATATTATGCCAAAAACTCCTGGAGTTTTTTTTCCTTCCTTTTTTTTAAGAGTCGATATATTTCTTTCTTTTTGTAGTTTGTTCTCGATCTTAGGGTACTTGTCTTGGAATACACAAACAATTACATAATACTATTGTGCTGGGTTTGGAATGATAAGTACTTAAGTAGTCCGGACGAAACGGACCGTATTACAAAAAAAATGGAGTTATATATACAAATAATTTGAGAATTCGGCATCATATCTTTTAGTATTAAATTTATAATAATAAACGCTATTTGATATAAAATTATCTTTGAACATTTAAATTGACACTGTCAGTGAATCATAAAACAACGGTATTATTCATTGAATTTCTTTGAGGATTTTATTCAAATCTTTGCTAAGTTAGCAAGTATTTAATGCAATATTTCAGAAAAGTCAACAAATGATGAATATATATACATACATACATACATATATATACATACATACATACATACATATATATATATGGCATTCTTTGCAAATTTCAAAAAAACTAAAATATAATTAGGTAATGAATAATATTCATTGTTATAAATATGATATTAGAAAATCCGTATTCTAGCAGTTCAAGTATGAAAGGGGCAATGAGATTTTCAATTATTTTATTATATTGAGCCATAAATTCCATGTTTACTAGTCCAATTTTGACATTACTTTAGTTGGTGTTAGATACAATCGTATTCAGGTTTAGGAAAAAAATCTTGAATTTACATGGTATAAATTTGCATGGTAAATGGAATTTGATAGTGAAAGTAATATATCTGACCCGTAAGATATTCGTATATGACGACATACGAATATTATCTCATCATAACCAACTCATTGAAGGCTTTTCACGAGTGCAATGATGCGTACATGGGCCATATAACTCCCTCTCTCTCTCCCTCATAATGAAAAAGTTGAGGCCTTCGAAGAGGCCTATCACATAGAAGGCCGACCTATCGGACCCCCAACCAAAATAACCACAAGAGGAAAACAGCAGCCAGAGGAGCAACACCCACAGACCATTAATCCTTTTTTTACTGCTTCTTCTAGTTCTCATATTCATCGATCCCATCCTTTTGGATATAGTCCTACAAAAATTATCCTCGTTAGATATATAAGACGAAAGGAAATCAAAAGCAATATTAAAAACAATGGAACTCAAGCCAAATGTGATTGATAGTATAAGCGCCAGAGAAGAAATCACAGTCCATCACGAAGTGGTTACCTCCTCTCAAGCAGAGGTAGCACTTTGATGCCATTTCCCAACCCCTTCATTTAAGAATCTCTTGATAGAGGATTTTCTTCGTGGAAGAAAAGCCAATCAAAATAGCTAATTCAAGGTGGTATTCCATGCCTCCAGATAAAAGCATGCATCACATATCGAATAACCCCAAAGGATAGGAAGTGATAGCAATCATTGGTTAGGTCTATCTACGAATAAAAAGGAATCGGTTTCGCAAGTCAAATCGATATAAATATAACAATCATACAACTCTTGCGGTTTTGTGATTCCTTTATTGTTTGCAAACTCAAAAGCAAGAGGGTATAACCATGTACTTATTACAGAGTGATAGATGGGAGACGGGCAACAAGCTGCGCCGCCAATCCCTTTTGAATGCAAATCCAATTCTTCGACATACATCATCTATAGATCTGGGAACCATGACATTGTTGTGCATAATTCTTTGGACCCTTTTGAGAAGCTCTACTGCTTCAATAGCCAAAAATCCGAAGGTGTCAAAACCAAAAGGAACGAATACATTTTGATTGTCAATACATGCCTTCTCATGCTTAGCAACTTTAGCCGATGCAGCTTTCTGTGCAGCGTGTCCCGCAATAAAATCACTTCTTATCGGACTCACCAATGGAGAAACTCCAGTCAGAACAACGCATGCATGCTTCCCTCCAGCCCATCCAAAAATTAAAGCATCTGCTGGTTTGAGTGTCGATCTCCCCTCTTGAGGATCCGTCGAAAAATTCACAGGTGCTTCTTTCTTTGAAGCAACTCCAGCATGTCTGAGTACATCATAAAGGACATCTCTTAAAAAATCATGTCTATATTTAAAACCTGTGAGTTCACGACAATGAATTGCATGCTCCCCAAAAGCGTCCAAGCAAGATTTGTGGTATATTGGGCAAGGCTCATCAGCTGGAAAAAAGAGGAATCATAAGACGATACTTGAGGATAGTGCGATACTCAATAGGTGACATATGCATCCCAAGGCCCTCAATAGGAGTAGCAAGGAGGAAGTCTTGAGCATGGTCCAACTGTAAACAACGAAAAATTGCCTTTTGCCTAACAGTCATGTCAAACTCAATTTCTATTTCTTAAAAAATTTTGCTAAAAAGATAACTTGCCAAAGCATTCGGGGCTTTAGGGGAGACAGTATCCTTGTTAGCAAAATATATAAGATAGAGAGATGGAAGAGTGGTGCGTAGGCCTTCCAAAGCGTATAGAAAGTCAGAATCCATACCATGTATTCCACTGTCTCGTAAAATGTGGTCTTGGAGCACCCATGATTGAGCTCTAGAGGACACGAAAGCATACGAGGAAGCCTCAAGAGCTGAATGAAGACCGAAACCACCAAGTCTGATGGGTAGTGATGCCACCCGCCATTGAAGGTCACCAAAGAAAGGGCCTCCACACACCACAATATCCTCAATAGCTCCACGAAGCCCTTTGTCAAACCACATAGCAGCTTGTTCCATATATGCAGGTTGACATGTCCTTAGGCCAAACATGAGGGTAGTGCCCATACAAGACCGTAATAAAAGAAGCTAACTTTGTGGATCCTCCAATTGAGGGAGTAAATGCTTTAAGTTAATAGCTTTTGTAACCCTCATCATAGCCAAGTCTTCAACAAAGTCCTTGTCTCTACTCACTGCACCTCCTAGTAACCTCACTCCTAGCACATGTCTTCCAATATCCATGGAAAACAACCCTTTGCGGATCTTCTGTCCATCACACGAAGGCCAAAAAAGTTCGGTTTTTTTATATTCAGCATAAGCCCCATCTCTGGACCCTTGCGATGTATAATGTAGAGCACCTTGGCTACCTCTAAAGTATCCCCGATGATAGTCCCATCATCAAGATACCAAGCATGGATAAGGAGCTTACAATTATCTCGTATCTCATGAATAAGGGGGTGCAAGGCAAGAGAAAAAAAGAAGTGGACCTAAAGGATCACCTTGCTGCACTCCAGTAGTTGACCATAAATGCTTATCTCCAATATATAATCTGGCTGGTTGAGCATGTATGAACTCCACCCATGTAGAAATAGATGGGCATCTCCTCCTAACTTCAGAAAGCATAAACGATCTATCTATCATGTTGAAGGCATTAGAGAAATCAACTGTAAGCATGGAGAGGGACCCGTCACCGTGAAACTTGCTCAAAAGTTGGTTGGAGATGTGTAAGATGGCTTCTGCTCCTCCAGATACGCCAACTCCAAATTGAAAGTCATTGAGATACTTAGACATCTCTTTACCCCATCATGGCAACTTTGGATACAAGACACCTCCAAATCGTACCTACAGCAATAGGATGAATGCCGTTGTCTGGTTTGAGTAGTGGAGTAAGAGGTGCAGAGGCTACGAACTCAGCCAGACTCAATGGACATCTCCCACCTAACCATAGATTAACCACCATGGAGATAGCACGTAATAGATCTGTGGCAACTACCGATCCCTCACCACAAAGGGCATCTAAAATGTGTTGAGCTCTCAACCCATCTCTGCTACAGGATGTCCCTTTGGGAAAGGATTTTATAGACTGCAAAATAGCATCTGCATCAACTGTAAGAGGAGTCTCTGACATCAATATACCTGGTAGGGAAGGAAGCGGCTTATACGGATGTTTAGCTTCTAAAGTCTTCATGGTGTGTTCATTAAACAGAGCCACTCCTGAAGAGCACAAAACATTTTAAGGTTGCTGAAAAGTGCCCATCTGATACTTTACGAAGACACTGTCTCATGTTGGAGCTTTGACATTTATTACCCTCTATCGAGTTATTCTCAGGTAGATCGCTTTTCAAAAAATCACCCACCCACGTGGTGAAACCGTTTACACTGCCCCTCTTAATGATCGAGTGATGAGCGATCCGAACGACTAAGGTAAAGGTACAAAAATGGTCGTTGCGACCTCGATCGCTCAGATGCGCTAAATCAAGAAAAATGAACCACTCGCGAAAAATAAAATCAATCGAAGCAAGGAAGAAGCGGTCCTGCTATGTGTTTAACCTGGTATAGCACCCAGGGTCGAACTCGAGGAGCACGGGTTGGCCGAAGGCCTACGAAGTAGTAAAAATGAATAAAATAAAAGACAAAAGATTTTTTAGTGGTTTTTAATTATTTTTATATTTTTTTATTTTTAAAATGTAAAGAAAATAAGAAAGCACAAAAACAATCACACTTCAACAATTTATTTAATGCATCAAAAATCAAGCAAAAATTCAAACAAAAATATTTTTGTGTACTTTATAATTTTTTAAGTTTTTGGTGAATTTTTGGGATTTTTCAGATATTTATTTTAATTTCTAAAAATCAAACAGTAACAAAAACAAGGGGCATTGTCCAGCCAAGCCTAAAGTCCCTAGATAAAATACCTAAGGACTCAAAAAGGCCTGGAGGTAATTTTCCTATAAAATAGATGCAATAAGGAAAATTTAGGTGCCAGATTTATTATTTTTGGATTTTTAATGTATTTATTAGAAGTTTTATGGGTTTTTAAGGGTTTTTAAGTTTTTAAGGTTTTCAAGCCATGAAAAATGGCCAAAATTGGCTAGAAAATACAACAAACTAAACTAAACAGTACCTAATTTTTATAGAATTTTTAGAGGTGTCTTTATATTTTTTTGTGATTTTTTAAACCTAGACAGTAACAAAAATGATGGTTTTTGAATTTTTAAAATAAACAAACGAAATCAAAAATGTCCTCAAAAATTCACAAAAATCCTACAACATGGCAGGAGCCATGTGTCAAATTTTCGTCGAATTTGGAGGTGATTTGATATTTTATTCAAAAATGACAAGAGGGTACTGTGCACAGGGACTTGAATGCAAATACCCAAAGTTCTGGGGGTCCAGGTGCAATTAACCCAGCAAATCACGCACCAAGCGCGTGCCTGGGGCACTCAGGGACCTATATGTAATAAAACTAAGTTCCAAGGACCTATTGGTAACACATACCAAAAGTCCGAGGGCCTCAGCTGCAAATAACCCAAAATAAAACGCACATGCGTAATTAAACCATTCACAGGGGCATAAATGCAATTAATCAAAAAGTTTCATTCATTCATAAACTTCCAGAACTACAAGGGCATCAATGCAAATACACCAACAAAACACGTGACGAAGCACGTGGCTCACACAGGCAGGGGTATAAATGCAAATATCTAAAGCGCGAGGTCCAACATGCAAATTACCCTAAAACTAAACAACTGACTAAAATATTTACAGGACTAAAACGAAATAAAAGATAAGGAAGGGCCTAAGGGTAAATTACCCTTTATTAAGTCGAGCCGACGGATGGGCGCCACGTGGGTAGATGGACGACTGGGGACGGGTGGCGCTCCAACGCTGAGGTCCTCGCAGCGATCGGACGGTCGAGGGTACGCCTCGTGGGTGATCGAACGGGTGCGGCTCGTGGTGGCTAAACCTCGTGCAACGGACGGTCCAGATCGCCTCTCCAAGATCTGACGGTGGCTGGATCTCCTCAAGTGGACGGTCAGGATGAGAACTGGAGGTCGAGGACGATCGGACGGTCGGGGAAGATGCTGGAAGAACAGTTGGCCAGCGAGTTTCGCCGGCCTCGTGCGTGCGCTGGGATCCTCCCCTACTGCCTCTGGAGATCGGAGAAGCTCCACGATGATGCTCCGCAGCTGATGGTGGGTTCCGATGACCCAGCTGAGCCCTGGAGGGCTCCGGCGAGGTCGGTGGAGATGAAGCTCCTGGCCCGGATGACTCAAGCCCTCAGATGGGCTCGCAATGACCTGCAAAAGGGCTCAGAAGACTCGCGGGTCGAGGGCAAAGTTCCCGACCCCGTTAGGCGGCGTGGAGGTGACTGGTGCGTCGGGGCGACGGGCTCCGGCGAAGGTGAAAGACGGTGGAGCCCGGTTCCCAGCTCCTGTGCGAGCTGGGTTGTGTGAGTGGGTGCAGAACGTGCGGCGGAGGAAGGCGGAGGTGACGATGGATTCCGATGATCGAATGGGGGTGTGAGGTGGTCGGAATCGACGAAACACGGCGACGGCGAGATTTGAGGATAAATGGAAATTGAACGGAAAAGTGGAGCTAAGGGACTACCTGGGTGGTTGAGTAGACTGTGCTGGAGCTGGGGGTGCTCCCAGTCGTAGCCTCAAGGATCGTCTCGGCCCGAGGCTCGGAGCTCGCTCAGACGGCGGAGCTGCGGCAGAGTCTTCGCCGGATCGATGGTTTTCGCCTCCTCTCCTCGCTGCAACAGGTCGAGGCGCGAACTGTCACCTCTCTCTCTGGAGCTCACTGGAGAATGAAGCAAATGGCCAAAGATGCGTGAAATGGGTGGCGGAGCTGAGCTTAAGTATGCTGGCAGGTCCGGGAAGAAGGGCGCGGGTAGGGCGACGTAGCGCGCGGATCCCGAGGCTAAGGCTCCGGCGAGATTCTCGGGTATGACGTGAGCAATCCGGAGTCGGGGTTTGGGTGATAGGCAATCGGGTTGAGTGGGGAAAAATCCGAGAAGTTGGGTCCGCCACTCAACCCGTGGGAAGTGGTCCTGGGGGGGGCCAGTTGACCGGGCGGTCAACATCCCCAGGACCGAATGGGGTCGGGCCACGTGGCAGGAATTTAGAGCTCAAAATTAAGGTAGTTATGGCCCGATTTTGTAAAAACTCAAAACACAAACTATTTTTATTTTATTTTTTTCTATTTTTTGGTGATTTTTAATTAATTTTTGGAAATAAAAATAAGGTACTTACATTATATAGCTATATATAGGTATAAATACAATATGTAGGTTTTTGATTTTTGATTTTTAATTATTATTTTTGTACAATTTTATCCTTATTTTATATTTTATTTATTTGTAGTATAAAATAAGGAATAAAAGTGTGTTTTTATTTTATTTTTATTATTTATATACATTGGTAAAATAAATAGATATATACATCTATATACATGGTATATGTACAATGTATTTTTGTATTTTTAATTTTGTTATTTTTATTTGATTTTTGTTTTGATTCTTTTTATTTTATCTATTTACAATATATAGCATAGAGTATTTACAAAAAGTTTTAAAAATTAATTTTATTTATTTTCAAGGTTAAATAAATATATAAAGGCATGGTCTATGTACATGATGAAAGGGTATTTTTGATCTTTTTGATTTTTAACTTTTTATTTTGTTTTTATCTTTTATAAATATATACAAGTATTTACAAGCATATTTTTGGCTGAGGAAAACACTTTTATTTTATTTACATAAATATATACACATGAGCCCCTATCTCCCTCTACTTGGCTTTTATGCGGTCAGGCCCATGCTGAGCCCTCCCTTGGGTTAGGTTGCTCAATATTTATTCTAAATATTTCCCTCTTTTTCTTTTTAACCTTTATTCTTTTATTTTAGCACAAAAACATGTTAATTATAGGTTTTTACACAATGCATGCTTTTGCTAATTATTCCTATTTACACATATCTACATGCATTTGCAAAGGTTTTTGTAGCTAAAATATAAGAATAAAGAGTGATGAATGGGTATTCATCATCGAGCTCATAATAAGTTGTTGTTGCAAGGACTTCCTATTACCAGATCTTCTATCCCATCTATTCAAAGGCCTAAAAACCTGCAGGGTGCAACGTGGAAGAAGTAGCAATCTCACCCAAGCATGAATGGAACCTGGCCCAGCAATAACTTGATATAATGTTGTTTTAAGAGCTTGAGAAAAAGCAAGACGACAATTGTGAGGAATGCTCTTAACTGTGGTGATAGGAACTTGGAAAATACGATCAAGGAGCATAGCATCAATAACCAATCCATCTGTGACATCAGCTACAACAAGTAGAAGAGGTTTTAATATGCTGACAATTTGCCCAGAAACCACCCCCGTGTCATCTGTGACTCGAGCAAGACCATCGTCATGATGGCAAGCACGGCTCACTACTTGTATCTTCATACACCTCCCACACAACCACTGATCAAGGGTCTTCAAAGTCCTTACCAAGGCAAAATAAAGATCAATATCATTCTTAATGACATCTCGCAAAACAGTAGCATGCTCGTCACTGCAAAGATGTATCCTCTTTATATGAGAGATTAAGCGTGAAGTTCCTTTACTCCCTTCCCTACGTCCGGACAACAGTGAAAGTTTCAAAATGGACACAACAAACCATCTGTACGATGTGAGCTTAAAGACCAAGATTGAGAGTTCTCACGATGCGTTTGAGTCGCCGAGTCACATGTAATAGGAGGAAACTCACCTTCCCCAACGTCAGCAATCATGATATGAAGAGGAGGCACAGTCGGGAAGCCCGAATTCTAGACGCTGAAGGGACAGCCATGAGATCCTGAGAGGACATTGGGACATTGAAGGAAGAGGTCGGAGTGAAGGTGGAGGTCGCAGGGAAAGAGAGGCAGGGAAGGAGGGTCGTAGGGAAAGGGGCTGGGAAGGATGGGGGCAGGGCGTGGGATGGTCGCAGGGCGGAGGGAGGTCACCGGCCGCAGGGTAGAGCCGATGGGTGAGGGTGCTGGTTGCTGGGCGAAGGCGCTGTGGAGGGGTGGGTGAGGTCGCAGGTGAGGAAAGGGCGGCCGCTGGGCACATGGGGAATTCGAGGATGAGGTCGCTGGGCGAGGGGAGGTCGAGGGCGAGGTCGCTGGGCGAGGGGCGAGGGGCGGGCGGGCGAGGTCGCTAGGCGAGGGGCGGGCGGGAGAGGTCGCTGGGCGAGGGGCGGGGCAGGGGAGGGGCGCTGGGCGAGGGCGGGCGAGGTCGCTGGGATGGGGGAGGTCGCTGGGACGGGGGAGGGGCGCAGGGTGAGGGCGAGCGAGGGAGGTCGCTGGGGTGGGCGAGGTCACTGGGCGCGGGCGAGGTCGCTGGGGTGGGCGAGGTCGTTGGGCGAGGGCGGGCGAGTTCGGGGTGCTGGGCGCGGTCGGGGCGCTGGGCGAGGGCGAGTGAGGTTGGATATGAACGAGGAATTGATTTTCGTATGCCAAAAAGATAACTTTTCTCTATTTCCAAGGTCAATGGAAAGGCCCGGGGACAAGAGATTTAAGGCCTTAACAGAAGGGGATGAAGCCTTGAAATTGAACGCTATAGCAAAATCTTTCCATTGATTTTTAATGAGCATAGCCACATAGGACGATTTCTATCATGGATAATAGTCCGTAGATTCTTCGCGAGCATAGCTCTGTTAAAGTCAAGAACATTGAGGATTCCCCAACCTCCAAAGTCCTTAGGCTACACAATAGTATACTAGGTACTAAGATGTGGTTTGTTGACTTTCTGGGAGCCATTAGAATTTTGTTCTAATTCGAAGTATTCCACTTCGGATGTTTGTAAAACCACAACAATAAGACAAGAGAGGAGTAATATATAAATTGAGAAAAACAACTCTTATTGATATAGGAAAGTAGGTTTGCTTCATCGACTCAATTCGCTTGGATACTTTGTCAAGCAAGTATCCTGGGGGCGCTTCTTTGTGTGCAATTCGTGACCGAGGTAAGTCGTTGGCCATCCTCCTTGAGTGGTACCTTAATCTTTAGCGAATTAACTGAGGAACATTCCTTGTTTAAGCAAAGGAAGGTATAATTAGTAGAGCTTAGTTCTAGGCCCGAAAGATTCGGGAAAACTATGAGAATGAGTCAGATGTTACCGATGTTTTGATCCGAGTTCTTTGAGATGATGAGGACATCATAAATTAGAATCATTATGATCCAACCTATGAAATGGGGTTTGAAACCCAGCCATCCCATATAAGTAAGTAGGTAGTCCTATTCTAGGGAGTCAAAAGCTATCTTGAAGTTGATTTTTATAATAATTCCATCCACTTTTTCGAGCTCCAATGGATGATAATTTCACTAGCAATAAGAATACCATCTTTTGTGGATTGGCCTGGAAGGAAAGCACTCATATTCTTAGGTATATGCTTTTGCAGGGTAGTAATGCATCTATTTGTGTGAATTTTAGAATCATCTTCATCGAGCAGTTTCCAAGGGTGATAGGCCCAAAATTCTTGATGAGAAGCGTATTGTTCTCCTTTTGGATTATGGAGATAACCCTGTAATTAGCTTTAGCAATAGCACTAGCGAAGGTTGTCAGAAAGGTACTACAATATAATTCTTGACAAAAGTTGAAGAGGTCAGGAGCTAGGATATCTCGGAATACATGATAGAAGTTTATTGAGAAACCATCAGTCCACGAGACTTGTCTCTTTTTAGGTTGAAAATCACACATTTGATTTCCATCGTAGAGAATTCACCATCGTAAATTTCATGTACAAAAGAATACCTTGGGCCAAGAAACCATCCACTCTCTCTCATTTTTTAACATAGTGTTCTCGTGATTCTCTCATGGCTTGGGTTTATTCGCGTGCATGAAGGATGTAACTGCATCACGTCGATCAAGCATAACTAAAATACATATATATAGGCACATACATATGAATTGATAATATGGCCCATTTATAATATGTGGAATAATATATATATATAGAGAGAGAGAGAGAGAAAGAGGCGTACACAGATACACACATACATAAATATATATTGAAGGCATCGACATAAATGCCCTATGATTGCATGAACTTCTGGTCCGATCTCAACGACAAAATTGATCTAAAGCAATGAATAATTTGAATGTCCATTGTCATTTCTTCCAATGGTAAAGATATATATACAAATATTATTTTCTCATATTATCTTTTCCTCCTATAGTTAGCAACAAAAGTTATATTCGTTTAAATGGTTTGTAAATGATTTTTCAGTTGACTTATTCGTTAAAGTTGGATTCATATTTACTCTATCTAACAAGGAATATTAAAAGTCAACGAATAGCAGCTGTTATATTGTTCATTCCAAGGAATATAACAATGAATACTATATATGTTGTCAATTTACGAATCATGCGACGAATGGCATCAATTGATACATATTTAAATACAAAAGATATGTCAACAAATATTGAATTATTCGTTACCTTACACAAATTTTGTTATAATGTGAGAGAACCAATAAGAGAAGGCCACTCGCAAATAAGATCACAAATTTCAAAATATTCGGTGAAATTCCCCCAAAATTTTGCATTCACCTTCCCTCTGACATCCATATCCCACCTTCAATCATTTTTAGGATTTCCTCAATATCTTAGTGAAACTTTATTAATATGGTGTCGTTTTGGTAAAGCGGTACAAATTCAAGATCTTCTTTATTTTTTCCTAGATTTTGTCAAAATGAAAAAAAAACACTTCCCTTTTTTTCTATATTTTGGTCCTAGAAAATGACTACAGCTAGCATCTTTGCCATTCCTTGCCATTGGATCTCTTAGAAGATTTGGATTTGTCATGTTTCCTTCTCAACCATCAATCTAAACAAGAAATTTTCTTTTGAGTTTTCTTTATAATTAAATTTTCTCTTGAGTTTTCTTTATAATTTATCCCTCTAGTGCAAGGTTTCTTAGATATTCGATACTTATTCATATATTGTTGGCTTGTTACATCTTAAACTTTATATCCTCCTTTAATCTAGTTTGTGATTTTCCCAGAACACAATATATATGTTATATCTACCTTATATATGTAAAATCGAAGCTCTCCATAGTAAATCTAAATTTTATATGTAATATTGTGTAATTCCTAGTTTACTTCAAGCTTCATGTATGTATTTTTACTATTAGGTTATAAATATCTTTTTTAAGATTAGATGTAGATTTTAGGAGTTAATATCAAGTGAAACTAGTTGGATCCTTCAGTTATTTGATTTTAATTTGAACTTGTTTCAAATAATAACATTTTCATCTTTCACTATAGTTCACACTAATGTAAACGTCTTGTCTATTCATTCATTGTTGTTGCATGTATCACCCTATTCACATTGAACTAAATGAAGATCACGTCCTCTCGTTCTAGTTCCAAAGTCAATTCCTAAGCAAAGTTATGTATTATATAGATATTGGATGGAAGTATGCTAGTGTTCCCGATTGCATAAATCCAAGCCTTAGAGCTTTTTTCCATGGATAGATAATTGCAGGGAGTATCCATAGGCATAGAGGAGGTTAAAAAAGATAAGGAATTCATTAAATTCGAGTTTCAAAGTGAATTCAACATCTTTTTTTATCCGATGATGATTGATATAAGTATATTGGAGTGACTGAAAAAGTCATTTTTGAGAAGTTATCATTGCTTTAAAACATTGATCGATGACCTATCTAGGTCCTACTCGAACAACCCTATGTTTACTAATAATCCACTTAGCAAATATCATATTGCCCACCGCTACAAGGAAAACAAGTTGTAGCCATAGAATTGCGTCCATGGATGTGGGCCGTGTGACCACAGAATTGAGCTATGGCCACAACACTTCGTGGCATATAACTGTATCCACAAGTCTCGTCGTGAGAGTTCTCTAACCACGAATATTACGTAGCCACTACAATTAACCACAGAACTTGTCGTGTCTACAATTCTAGCAAGTATGTCTTCTTTACATCTTTGTAGACTTTGACAACGGGAATTGTAGCTACGAAAAACTAGTGGCCATGCAATTATCATGATCACAAGTTTCCGTAACCACATTATGTGACTACAACTTATTTTTCTTGTAATACACAAAGATATAATAATATTTAAGATCCAATTCAAGCATTAGTTATGAAAGGATAATAAACTAAAAAATATTCTCATTATATATACAATAAAATCTTATAATACTTTAGTAGCTATTACAATAACAAGGCGTCTGGCCATACATTATAAACTGAAATGAAAGAGTGTGCATGTGCTTAAATAAATAGAGTTAAAATAACTAATTGAGGATCTCAACCTTCTAAATCTCCTCCAAAAAATCTACTATTCAACTAGCACAATAAGATTTAAGAGTTGGCTCCTTAATCTTCTGCTTATCTTAAGTATGTTATAAAAATAGAGTTTGAGATGATGATGGATACTCATTCATCACTCTTTATTCTTATATTTTAGCTACAAAAACCATTGCAAATGCATGTATATAGTTGTAAATAGAAATAATTACCAAAAGCATGCATTGTGTAAAAACCTATAATTAGCATATTTTTGTGCAAAAATAAAGGAATAAAGATTAAAAAGAAAAAGAGGAAAAAATATTTAGAATAAATATTGAGCAACCTAACCCAAGGGAGGGCTCAGCATGGGCCTGATCGCGTAAAAGCCAAAGTAGAGGGAGATAGGGGCTCATGTGTGTAAATATCTATGTAAATAAATAAAAGTATTTTCCTCACAAAAATAGACTTAAATTGGCTTGTAAATATTTGTAAATATTTCTAAATATAAAATCAAGATAAAAATATAAAAATAAAAAAGAAGACAAAAACATCACTCACCATGTATATAGACCACCACATCTATATTTATCTAGCTTTGTAAATAAATAAAATTAATTCCCAAAAATCTTGTAAATACTCTATATCATATGGTGTAAATAAATAAAATAAATTAAAACAAAAACAAAATAAAAATAACAAAATTAAAAATCCAAAAAGACTTTGTAAATATACCATGTATATATATGTACATATGTATTTATTTCACCTATGTATATATATACTAAAAATAAAATAAAAATGTCTTTTTATTCCTCATTTTATAATATAAATAAATAAAATACAAAATGGGAATAAAATTCTATAAAAATAACAATTAAAAATCAAAAATTAAAATCTTATATATTGTATATATACCTATATAACCATACTATGTACATACCTTATTTTTAATTTAAAAAATTAATTAAAAATCACTAAAAATAGAAAAAATTAAAATAAAAATATTTCATGTTTTAACTTTTTACCAATTCGGCCATTAGCTACCTTTAATTTCATTTTCAAATTTCAGCCACGTGGCCGCGACCCATTGGCCCTGGGGATTGTTGACTACCCGATCAACTACCCCCCCCCCCCCAGGACCACTTCCCACGGGCTTAGGCGCCCGACCCGACTTCCCCCTTTTTTAGCACCTAAACCCGATTCACCCTCGCCTAATTCCCGAGTCCGACTCCTTCATGATACATCCGAGACCCTCGTCGGAGCCTCCACCTCGGGATCCGCACGCTCCAATGCCCTACCCGACCTCTTCTAGCCGGACCTGCACCCATATTTAGCTCAAGATCCGCCTTCACCATTCTCATCTTTGGCTCATCTGCTTCGCTACCCGTGACCTCCGCTGCGTTGGCAAGAGTGACAGCTTGCTCCAGCAAGTGTGGCAGCGAGGAGAGGGGCAGTGGCCCATCGATCCGGCGATCAAGCGCCACCGTGCTCCGCCCTGAGCTGGAGCTCGAGCCTCGGAGGGAGACGCTCCTCGAGGCAACGACCCAGAGCATCGCCTGCTCATCCCCAGTCTCATCGTCCACGCAAGTTATGAATCTACGTTTCATCATCTTTATTCTATCATTTTGGCCTTAAAAACCCTAGTAAATGCATGTAAATAGGCTTTATTTAGGCATTTTAGCATTCATGTATATGTGTGTAAATATTGTATAAATTGTGGTTTTTAAAGCCAAAATTATAGAATAAAGAAAAGAAAAGAAAAAGAATAAAATATTGTAAATATTTTATGACCCGAAACCCCGAGACCTAGGCATCTCGATGAATAGGTCGACAAGGAATAAAGTAGGGGGAGATAAGGGCCAAAAATACCGATAAAATACCTATGGGTTTTATTCATTCTTTATTCATTTTGGGACCTATTTTTGGTTCCACTTTTTATACATCAAATAAATAAACTTTGTACATGAAAGTTGTAGATAATTAAATAAAGAAAAATACAAAATTGATTTCACAGAAAAATAATGTACAGATAAAAAGTTATGGTCTGAATAAAAATCCAGAATCCCAAATTCCGAGACCCGTATCTCACAAATGAAAACTCCAAATGCAGCATACTCACCTTTAATTGTATATAGAAGAAAATAAGCTATTTAATGGCGGTGGTTTCGCATTTGGCGGAGCTACGGTTTGAAAAGTTGAGTTTTGGACCCACATTATACATTGTACAGATTAAAATATTCAATTTATTCTTTATTCATTATTTTTAAAATTTTATATTTTTATAATATTATAAATATTACTTATAATAATTATGTACACTAAAATAAGAATAAAAACCTAAATAAAAACAAAAATAAAATACTTAAAAATAAAATACATAGATACATTACCTATGCATATACCTATACAAAACATACTTGTATTTTATTAAACATACAAAACATCTCAGAAAAATAAAATAAAAATATAATTAAGTGTATAAAAATACTTTGTAATTATCTAAATTAATAAATAAAAATAAATAAATTAAAATCACAAAATAAAAATAAAAGAATTAAATATGTAGATAATATACCTATATAGGGTATAAAAGCAACTTGTAAAAATACATTTCATAAAAATACATAAAAATCACTATAAAATAATTTATAAAAAAATAAACATTTTTTATTTTATAACCAAAATTTAAATAATTTGTTTCCTATTTTTTAATGAATTTATAAGCTTTTTTGCCAAGGTTTTTCTGGTTGGTCCACGTGGACCAACCAGATTTCTTCCTTGGTTGACCTCGGTCAACTCTCTGACCGAGGTCTGGCTGCTGTCAGAAATGGGTTTTGTCCCATCTTCGTGGATTTTTCCCAGCCTCATCTTTCACCGTTTGAGGTCGATGTCTTCACGAGAAATGTAGCCCTACTATTGATCTTGCACGCCCATTGATTTTCTTGGGGATTGGACCTCTATCGCGCCTTGTGCACCTCGTGCAAGGAGCCCTCTCGGCCAACCTTTCAAAACCGCACCCATTTCCCCCATTTCAGTTTGAACCCTTTCTGACCCCTAGTATAGCTCTTGCGCGTGTGCTCCGGCGGGAGGAGGGTGACAGCCTCCTTCTCCAGCCCCAAGGAGCGAGCCTAGGCGGCCGGAGAGGTGCTCCAACCTCCATCTCTGGCGTATGCCGTGAGGTACCCACCTTGGGCATTTTTTGCCTTCGAGGTACGCATTTCTTTTGATTTTTCTTGCATAGCTTTGTTCCTAGTATCTCCAGCATCCTAATCCCGCTTTCCATTCGTCTGAGATTCACGTCATTCAGCACCGCCACGCCCTCACCGGATGTTGCTCCGGCGAGTATCTCTTCCACCGTTCCCGCCTACTGTCGCCATCCGGAGGGTCGCGACAGTTTGCCCGCGACCCCCCTTGACTATTTGTTTTGCATGTCGTGCGCCAAGGGGTTCCTGGAGCAATTTTTCGCACTGCCGGGGTACCTGGAGGAGCTTCGTTCCTCCTTCTCCTCCGACGCGCCCCGGTGAGGCCCACGTCATCTTGAGGCCACCTGCGGGTGTATCTTCTCTCCTGGAGTATTTTGCGCCTCGCCGGATCATCATTCACCGCCGGGGGTGCGAGGGGGGAGTGCTTGAAAGTCGCCGGAGCCGGCGTGCTTCCCAGTTCCTTCTGCCTCGCTCCCCACCGTCCGATCGACGAGGGATTCTACAGCCTCCGCTAGATCGTACCGCTTCAGCACCGTCGGATCATCAGATCACGTTCTAATCCGGGCCGTCCGTAGCTGAAGGGGCATCGCAGGCCTACGCGCTGACACGTGTCTTAAGTGAAATCACGCCCACCGTCGGATCCGCGCCTGTGTGGGTATTTTGCAAATTATTCCCCGCACTATTTTGTAATATTTTATTAGCATTAAAACTGTCCGTATCCCTTTAAAACTTTGGTGATTTTTGCATCTTCACCCTCCTAGGTTTTGTATATTGCGGATTCGTCCTTGCCAGTCACGTGCTTTACGCATGTGACTTGGCATTTTTGCAGGAGAAGCCCCTCGAGTATTTTGTTTTTGTATTCAGTCCGTGAACATTTTTAATTAGTTCTAAGTTTCTGGAAATTTTACATCCAGGCCCTCGCTATCTAGTATAATTACAAAAATACCCCTGCAAACATGTATTTTCTTTTTGCTTCTTGTATTTTTGCATGCATCTATAAAATCCAAAAAAATCTCCGAAAATCAGTGTAGATTTCTGTTGCATAGTAGTTTATCACCATATTTTTATTTTCCATAATTATTGCCTTTTTATATTTATAAAAATTCAAAAATAATCATTTTGTGCAATGTCTAGTTTATAAAATCCATAAAAAATATAAAACACTCCAGAAAAATCCCAAAAAAATATATTTTGTTCCTTTTAGTGTGTTTTAATTTCAGACCAAAAATCATTAAAATTACAAAACCAAACTCCTAAAAATTGCAAAACTCTAAAAACCTTTAGAAAAATATGGAAAATTCTACAAAAACCCTAAAAATATAATCTTATTGTCTAAATTTTCCTTATTTTATTATATATTATTGAAAATTAATTTTGAGAATTTTTGTCACTGTTGCTATTTTATTTTTCCATTTTAGTTTCAGCCTTGCATTTTTGCCACTGTTTTCTTTATTTTGCTAATTAAAAATACCAAAAACATTCTAAAAATTACTCAAAAATCACAAAAACAGTAAAAAAGTATAAAAAGACCAAAAAGAATTTATTTGCTTATTTTTGAATATTTTTATCTATTTTTATAATTACCTCTTTCGCCATTTTACTACATTATCTTTATTTTCCAATTTTGAAAAAGAAAATAAAAAAAATATAAAATATAAAAAAAGAAAAATATAAAATCAATAAATTAAAAATCAAAATACAAAAATATAAAATTAAATAAAAAATTAAATAAAAAATTAAATAAAAAAATAAAATTAAAAACCCACAAAAAATAGCCTAATAGACTCTTGATCACATACACACACATTTTGAGCACTTTTGCCCCGATCTACCTGTCTGCTCCCTGTGTTCGACCTCTACACATACTTGCACCTATACAAATCTTTGTTGTAGAGTTATAATAAATTTTAACTCCGCACATTTACTTTCATTGCTTGATTTATTTGTCGTGGGTTAATTGTTGTTTGAACCCGGATTTTCGAGCGGTCACCGCATCGACTGCGGTTTCGCCTTGTGAAACCGTACGACCCCTTGATTTTTCCTGTTCAACAAATGGCGCCGTTGCCGGGGAGCAACATCGCGTAGTTCGAGTTTTTGCTTCGTGTTGTGATCATTTGTCTACCTTTGCGGCTTTTATTTCTGCTTATTTTATTTTGGCTCATTTTTGATAATTATTGTTTGAATTGTCTAATCACCTTCGTGTTTGACTTTGTGCGAGGTACGCGGATCGAGGGAGGCTCTCTTTTCTAGGAGCGCCCGTGCACCCACGTGAGGTAGTGACGCTTCGCACCAAGGCAGACTTAGAGGATTTTTGAAGACAATTCCCGAGCCATTTATTTCATTGACCTTATTTCTTGTAATTTATTGTGAGAGAGAGACTATTTATTGTAATAATACAGGTACCCCTGGACACTTGGACTTTTGAGCCTAATTTCCAAGTGATTGTTCACTTGGGGGCTCGCCGCGGCTTTCATCGGTTTTCATCGCATTTTTTACTTTGTTTTCCGATTTTCGATTTTATTTATTTTGTGTGATTGAGCCCTTAGCTTTTAGGATTGCTTGCGATAGACTAAGGCCAAACACCTAATACTTTGCATGCACCTATAGTTTCGTTTGGACTTAGTCAAAATCTTAAATAGTTGATCATTAGCTTTCGATCCACGTGTCGCGAGCTCATTACCACACAAGCGCTTTCTCCTAACTCAAATGTGTTGAGCAGAGGAGGGTGAGCCTAGACTGGACATTAGGATTGAGGGTTGGTGGTCAGCTTGTGGTTCTTCACGATAATAGCAATTTCTGAAACTTAGGGCGATTTCATCGGCTTTTGCATTTGCATATAGATAGGTTTCAATTCTGCTGAGCATCCTTGCATGTAGAGTGCTGGAGGCAAGGTGAGCATCTCTCTTTAGCATGCATCATTGATTTGACGCTTGCATTGCTTTTCCGACTCTACCTCTGATTTTGCCAACCTAGGATCTTAAAGGAATTGACTCCTCGTTAGGCGCGTGCATTTTCATTAAAAATCCAAAAAAAGTAATAATCCATAAAACTGGGACTGCTAATTTTACTTGACCCTAAAACCGATCAAAAAGAAAATCTTGTATTTGGGCGAGTAATCCCCTCATTGTCTTCGTTTTACTTGCTCGCGCACACACTAAGGTTAGTGCCCAAATCCCATCAAGCCCCCTAAGTGTGTGTGAAATTCTTTGACTTATCACCTAACTCTAAAACAGACAAGATTAAAAGACCGCATTTTACGGTGTCTACCGAGTTGAGTAGGTGAATTGAGGGTTTGACTTGTTTCCGTTTTTGTTTGTGATTGTTTTTGTGTGTATCCTAGATCATCCCTGCGCATTTGCGCCTTCTTTTTTTACTCTCTTGACTTGACCGTCGTGCTCTCCCGATCATTGTCTTTTGTTTCGAGATGGCCGACTGGAGCGTATTTTATCCGAACATTGCGGATCCCTCGTTCACTCCAGCCGGTCCACCTCCTTTTTTCCAGGAGGACTTTTCTCCTGACTTTTGTACATATCCGCCTCAGCCACAGTATCAGACCTCGGATTTCTACCCACATCCACCCCCACCTGTGTATTATCCACCTCCACCTCCACATCCACCCGAGTCTGACCTGTTGGAGTCACCTCCTGCGACCTCCATGAGTGTTGTCATGAACGTAATGCTAGAGCACGTCAATTTGATGAAGGAGAATCTTGATACTTTGAGAGAATATCGGACGAGTGCTCTTTTCGTCGAGGATACAACTTTGCTTGTGGAGAATCATGGGAGATTGCAATCGCCAAAAATATAAAAAATTGAGAAAATTTCGAAAACCCAAAAAGAGTTCGGGAGACACTTGGTTGATCAATATTTTGAGGAGAGAGTACACTTGCCAGAACCCTTCACCACACACCCCTTCACATACAGTCCCACCTTTGACCCCGAGGATGCCGATGTACAGACTGCTCTTGGCATGCCTCGTGTATATGCTGATTCCGACTTCCTCCCTTGTATGGAGGAAGTCCAAAAATTCAAAAAAATGTTGACTGAACCCGAAGTGGTGGCCACTATTCATGAGATCATACGTACCCTACTTCAGCAGGCCATGACTGATTTATCTGCCCCTCTTCCCAAGAAGAGAAAGCGGAGGAGCATATCTGAGTGTCACATTCTGACCATGGCCACTGCCCACGCCATCACACACCGTCCCATTCCCAAGAAGAAGAACACAGCTACACCTTTCATCACTTGCACCATCTCTGACTACACTTGTGATCGCACTCTCCTGGACGACGGTGCATCTATTAGCATATTACCCTTCTCACTGGTACAGTCTCTTCACTTAGGGCCTCTAAAGAAAACCAGGATGACCGTTCAGTTTGCTGATCGATCTATCAAGAGGCCGAAGGGTATCCTTGAAAACGCCGTCATTTCTATTCAGGGCACGAGCCACCATGTTGATTTTGTCGTGTTGCCCATGGAGAGATCCACAGGGGAGCCGTCTCCAATCATCCTGGGACGACCATTCCTCGCCTCTGCGAGGGTCGTTATCGACTATGGATCAAGAGAGATTCGCTTCCGTCCTGTTGACGAGAGCGAAGTGTTGATCACCGCACCCACAGTTGACCAGAGACCTGCACCTGATGCTCCTTCACCGATCATAGCTGACTCCGAGGCCTGTGACCGATCTGATGATACTAGAGATGCTTCCTTAGCGACCGTTGATGAGAACCGACGGATCCCCCGAAAGGGGAGGAAGTCGGAAAGCATAGACCTCGCAGTTCCTCCTCCTGGTGTGTGGCGATGTGTTGATGAAATCCAAAGTATCTACGTGATTGATCCTATTGAGCGGCGGGCAGATACCAAGACTATTGAGGACGTTTATGAAGTTGCCCATTATTTTGAGAGACCTCATAAGGAAACAAATGACCTAGGTAAGACTAGACAGGACGGACCTGGTTTGACTACTTCCACTGATATGTCCGTCCCTGGTCCTTCAAAGGTAAAGATGATCGAGGTCGGTTATGATGCGAACCTTCACAATTTTTGGGCTCATGATGAAAAAGATGATCCGGGCAAAACTCTTGAGGACGATCTGAGTTCGTATACTTCCACTGATGATTTCGTGCCTTTTGACTTTGACCTGGACGAGCCCTCACAGGACGACTCCGATTACACTTCTTCCGAGGATGATGAGTTTGTCCCATTCCACTTCGATATCTGCGAGACTTCCAAGGCCGGACCTAGCCGTACTTCTTCCACTCACCAGTCTGCGCCTTCACACCATAGGACCACCAAGGGAGAACCTAGCCATACTGCTTCCATTGATCAGTTCGTCCCTTTCCGTTTTGATTCCACTGTGGGCCTTCACCATGTCGACCCTGATCGGCTTCCGTCCATTGTGGACCCCGATGTCGACATACACCATACCAGATCTATCCCTCAGCGGTCTCGCAAGAAGGTTAGCTTTCGACCTTCTTGATCATATGTACATCCACCTCTGTTGTACATTCTCCTTTGTTCATATCTTTCTATCTCCCGTTTTTACTCGTCCACCCATTCTCGTGTCTGCCTTGCTTAGGACGTACTTTGTCCTAAGTATAGGGGGGAGGACGAGTCGAGTGTTCATTCTTCATTTCGTGTGATCACGCCTGTTGTTGCCTATACTTAGGGCTTCTTTTACCCTAAGTATAGGGGGAGTGACGTGTACATTCTCATGATCTTCTTCCACTCTCGTATCTTTTCTTCTTTTCTTCTTTTCTTCTTTTCCTTTTCTATTTTCTTTATCTATCAAAAAGGTGCCGCCCTTGTAGACAGTTTTCCATACTTAGGACGTACTTTGTCCTAAGTATAGGGGGGTGTGCACCCTGAGTTTCTCGATTCATTTCGATCCTCTCCATTGTCTCCTCTTCTTGTCTATACTTAGGGATATTTTACCCTAAGTATAGGGGGAGACAATCTGAGAACGATCTGTTCATTCCCTCCCTTGACCCTCCCTGCGTTGTGTACAGTCTGCTATACTTAGGATTATTTGATCCTAAGTATAGGGGGGACGGTCAACTTCTCATTGATTCATTCATTTATTCTTTAGTTTGCCTATACTTAGTACGAGTTATGTCTTCTCTTTTATCTCCGATCTATGAGGACATAGCTCAAGCTAAGTATAGGGGGTCGTATATACTACATATATAATTTAGCCATAACTCGTACTCTCGTATTTTCCTAATAATATGGCTAATAATTCTTTAAAATTCATTAAAATCCTTAATAAAAAGATGTGGTTATTCCTCAGATTCTTTTTGTATATACTGATTAATAAATCAGGTGAAAATATTTTTTGCAAAATGTTTGAAAAATAGTTTGAAAAATCTTTGTGAACATCTATTGAAAACTATTTTGAAAATGTTTTGTTACATGTTTTCAACCTTTGTAAAAATGTGTGTTTTATAAAACTTCTTTTCTTTGTGTGAAATAAAACATGTTAAAAATGATTTGCAAATGGTTTGAAAAATGGTTGCAAAAATGTTTTGAAAAATCTATATATACTGTTTTGAAAGCCTTTAAAATGATTTTCAAATGTATGTACATGTTTGTAAATGTTTGTAAAAGTTATTTTGGACTATAGTTTTCAAAAAAAATTGTGTGAAAAGCTTGTGTCAAATAAGTTTGAGGGAATACATACATCACACCAAAATCCATCTTATTTATATGTATAAAATTGATCACTTACCCTTGTAAATTCTTAAAATCCATTTCTTGTATATATAAGAAGCACTTCCGTGTACATATTTTAACCTAAATTTTAGCCAAAATCTTTTTTGTTTTCAAAAATCTCAAAAACATTTGCAAAATTAAAATCCAAAAACATCTGAAAAATCTTTTTGAAAAATACAAAAAATGCATATGCATCATCATCATCTTTTCAAAAATCCATAAAAAGTTCAAAATCTTTGAAAATGCATCACAAAAATATTTTCTGCATTGCATTGTATAGCATTCACATTTTTCGGATTGAGTTTGATAGTTGAACAAGTCTAAGTAAAATCCGGAGATTGGAGCTTGATTGGACCTTAAAATCTACCTAATAACAGGAACCTTACAGGAACTGGGTTTGAGGTACTTCAGGTCTAGTTGACTTAATTCTTTGAGGATCATGAGACTTGGTTCAATGGATTCTTGACTGCCTAAGTAGAGTATTTCGGAGCACACGCACGATTCTTGTTGATAATGACCTAACTTGGACACTTGCACCTTTCACATGGCTCAACTCAGTTGGAGTGGTGAGGGGATTGGATTTGCTGGTATGAGACGCACACAAGTGGAAACATTTGTCCTCCTCTAGGGAGGGACGTGCACCCCAACCCGTCCAGTGATTAGGAAGTCTAAAGACAGGAGGATGTGGGTTGCGATAAAGCTTCAAAAGAGGGATAGTCTACTGGCTCAAGAGGAAAAACTCCTTATGTAAATGCTGCTGTATATAGTATTCAAAAAAAAAGTTCAGGCATGTACACAAATAAAAAGCCTGCAAAGTATGTACAAAGTCAATAAGCAAGCTTGAGTTCCAAAGTCATATCATGTGAGCCTGCAGCAGGATGACTTGACTACACTGGTCTTGCATCCCAGGATAGGTAGCTACACTGGCTACCGTCCATTCTTTCTCTTCACCCCCTCCTCTTGAGCTGGTTGCCACTTGAACTTAGAAGGGAATACCCCGCTCCTCGAGGATGGAGTTATTGGATTGGGGAATCATTGGGTTGTCGTACTGGAGAAGTCAATCTCTTTGTCATTCTAGTTGGGGAGAGCCACCATCACTTACACTGTACGAGTCAGATTCATAGTCATAAGAGTTTGCGTATGAGTTGAAGTATTTCTGATCTGGCTATTGAGGAGACTTGGACAGAGTTTTGGGATTCTCAAGGGCTGTTGGATTTCAAATTCGGTTCTCACTAAGGTTTCGCCCGCACTAAAATTCCAAAGGTCCGACTTAAGCTCCAAACTTTGATTTTGTGAAGACAGGTTTGATAATCAAATTAAATCCAAGTACTTCTTCTTTTTCTTTTCTTTCATTTTCTTTCTGCACTTATTGCATAAGTGTTTGCTAGGGACTAGCAAAGGCAAGTATAGTGGGATGATGAATCTACGTTTCATCATCTTTATTCTATCATTTTGGCCTTAAAACCCTAGTAAATGCATGTAAATAGGCTTTATTTAGGCATTTTAGCATTCATGTATATGTGTGTAAATATTGTATAAATTGTGGTTTTTAAAGCCAAAATTATAGAATAAAGAAAAGAAAAGAAAAAGAATAAAATATTGTAAATATTTTATGACCGGAAACCTCGAGACCTAGGCATCTCGATGAATAGGTCGACAAGGAATAAAGTAGGGGGAGATAAGGGCCAAAAATACCGATAAAATACCTATGGTTTTTATTCATTCTTTATTCATTTTGGGACCTATTTTTGGTTCCACTTTTTATACATCAAATAAAGAAACTTTGTACATGAAAGTTGTAGACAATTAAATAAAGAAAAATACAAACATGATTTCACAGAAAAATAATGTACAGATAAAAAGTTATGGTCTGAATAAAAATCCAGA